>PVIA01009438.1:0-61184 GCA_004024845.1 Tonatia bakeri | reverse complement strand
CTCAATTTGTTGCTCTTCCTCTTCCCCTTCTGGTACCCCTATAATTCGGATGTTGGAACGTTTAAAGGTGTCCTGGAGGTCCCTAAGCCTCTCCTCAGTTTTTTGAATTCTTGTTTCTTCATTCTTTTCTGTTTGGTTGTTCCTTTCTTCCTTCTGGTCCACTCCATTGATTTGAGTCCTAGTTTTCTTCCCCTCACTACTGTTTCCCTGTGTGTTTTCCTTCATTTCTCTTATCATAGCCTGCATTTGTTCATCTAATTTATGTCCAAAGTCAACCAATTCTGTGAGCTTCCTGATCAGCAGTGCTTTGAACTGTGCATCTGATAGTTTGGCTATCTCTTGATCACTTAAAAAAAATGGTTCTGGGGCTTTCAAATCTGTTTGAGCCATCTTTTATTTTCCTTTGGTTTGGTTGCAGCTGTTTCCTAATGGCGGCGGAGCCTTAGGTGTTCACCAGGGCGGGGCACCCCATCGCTGGGTTGTGACATTGTATGTGGGGGCGGGGTCTGAGAGGGAACAATGGCGCCTGCTCCGCTCTCTCTAGGACTTCTGTCCCCTCCACTGCCTCCCACAAGCAAATTGGGCCCTTCCGGTGCTGGCTACCAGGCAGGTGGGCTTGTGCACTTTCTTGGACTCTGTGGGTTTCCCCGAGAAGTATCCTGTGAGGCTGAGAGAGTCTCCCGGCCTCAGTTCCCAGATGGGGCTCTTAAGCTTTGAAACCCGGTGGCACTGGGTCCCTGGGCCGCGTGGTCCGTGTGGCGGTCCGTGTCACTGCCCGTTTTCGCTTAGTTTGTCTGTGCGTGAATGTGTGACTGCGGACAGCCAGCTGTCTTGAGTCTCATACTGGGTCTGCTAGTCACCTCCCAAGCCCAGGGTCTGCCACCGGTCCGTCAGCTGCCGTCTGCGCCCTGCGTACCCGGTCTGCCAGCCAGCGTTTCTTCCCACCGGGACCCCCTCCACAGGCCTCCGACTCCGCCCCTCCTTACCAGTCTGGATGTACTATAGTCCGACTTCTGTTCAGTTAATTTCTCTTTGTTCTGGTTGTTTTTTGTTTCTCAATTTTTGTTGTCCTTAGTTTTGGTTGCGCAAGGAGGCACAATGCGACTGCCTATGCCTCCATCTTGGCTGGAACTCCCAATGTAGTTCTTATTCCTAAAACCTGTTTTGCTCTGAAAACCCTTTAGGATATTCTCATCATCCCTGAGATACTGAAGTATTTTCATGTGCCTTGCTGGGTTTTCCCCATTCATACTGAGCATTTGGTGGGACCTTTCAATCCTAGGACTCTTGGTTCATTGGCTCTGAGAAATTTTCTTCTATTATTTCTTTAGAGTTTCTTCTTTTTTTAATCCTCACCTGAGGACATGCTCATTGACCTTACAGAGAGGGGAAGTGAAGGAAAAACATTAATGGGCTGCCTCTTGTACATGCCCCAACTGGGGACCGAATCTGCAACCCAGGCATGTGCCCTGACCAGGAACTGAACCCGCAACCTTTCAGTTCATGGGACAACACTGCAACCAACTGAGACATACTGGCCAGAGCTAGACTTCCTTCTTTATTCACTTTCCCCCCCTGGAAGTTGTAATGCCTGATGTGGGACCCACTGTGAACATTTGTATTGCTCTTCTTTCTTCAATTATTTCCCATCTTTTTATTTTCCTGGTAACAACATAAAATTACCTTCCTATTCTTTTCCTAAATGTTTCATTTTGGAAATCACATTCCCCATTCCTTTTTCATAGCATTTTATTCTATATAATGGATCTTCTTGATTCTCTTGGAGGATACTAAGATTTTTTAAAAGTTCTTTACTAATCTCTAATTCTCTCTGGGACCAGATTATTTCATTTGGGATACAATATTTGGTTTATCCAGTTTCTGTCTCTTCTCTACAGAAAGATTTATTCAAATATTTGATAATACTCAATTGTCCATTCACATTTAAAAGGTATCAGAAGTGTGGGGAGGGTTCTGTACATAGGTAGGTAATTAGCAAGTTTCTCTTTCTGGTAAGTGGAAGGGTTCATTACACTTTGAAACCCTTAAATGCCACAACATAGAAGACTCTGTAATAAGGTCCCAGTTCATACTCTTCTCCAGTTCTCCCCTCACCCCTGACAGCTGATCTTTGTATTTGTTGGTCTGACACCTGGCTGCCATGGTAGTGGTCTCATGGTGGTGAACTGTTCCTTTTACATACTTTTAAGCCACCCCATTATTTAGAGTTCAAAGGCACACTCCCACCCTCCATGATTCTGGGAGCAAAAAAGGGAGTAGCTGTTTCATTAGCTAAAATTTCCCCGATCTCTACTGGGTTTCCTCTGTCACTAATCCTCTAACTACTTTCTAATTTCCAGAAATGGGTTCATGTATCTCATTTATTGCTCGTCCTCTTCCCATCACTTTTTAAATTATAACTTGCTTTTAATCTTTTTTTCCACTGCTCAAAACAGTTTTTTTTAATTGTTGTTCAAGTATAGCTGTCCCCATTTTCACCCCACCCTCAAACCTACCCCCTTTGGCTTTGTCCATGTGTTCTTTATACATGTTCCTTGATGGCTCCTTCCTCTATTTTCCCCACCACTACCCCTCTTCCCCCTCCCCTCTGGTTACTGTCAGTTTGTTCTTTATTTCATATTTTCTCAATAGGTAATGTCTAATTTGATTTCCCAGAAGTAAAAATGGAGGCTGAGAAAGTGTCAGTGAGTAGAACCAGTGAGTGTCCTTTGCGAAACTAAAAGAAACAACTATAGTACTCACAGTAAAAATAATCAAAGCTTGGTGGAAAGTATAATAATGACTTTAAATCACTGAAGAGCAGCTTTGCTCAAGTACAAACCCCAGGAGGAACGACCATAAATGAAGCTGAAAGACACCCAAATGACCCCATACTTACTCGTTCCCCCAGTCCAGGCGCACGGTGATGTGCCGCTTCACCTCCCGCACCTGGTCCTGAGTCAGGTGACCAGACAGCAGCTGCCTTCGGAGGTCAATAAGTTCATTCATCACATGGCGTAGTTTGTAGAAAAGATCTACTTTGTGTTTCTAAAAGGGCATTTTTGGTGTTGGGTGAAATAAAAAAGGGGATATGGAAAAGGAATGAAAGAAGAAAGAGAAATAGTTAAACTATGCAAAGTGCTCATTTCTCTAAATCTCTAAAAAAGGCAATGTAAAGAGAAGTTTAGCTAAGAATCTTAAAGCCCTTAGCTTGTACTGTCTAAAAACCTCCACATAGTGACATCTGACAACTAATATAATTGATCTGAATCATGCACAGAACTGTTTATCTCTACTCCATTCTGGACTAATTTCCCAGTAAATCAAAGCTACTGAACTTAATCAGAATAGAAAGTTACACAGCAGCCTAGATCTGTCTTCTCTGACAGAAGTCACTATGTCTGTGACAACAGAGATCCCAACCATGCAACAACGTCTCTGGTTTCTCCAGGGGAGTACTCAGGCTGCACGAGGAGTAGCAAGAATCGCCTGCCCTATTTTGAAGGTACTAAGGCTTCAAAGCCCAAGTCTCTGGAGTGATGTTCACTCCAGGTTTCCAGGCCTCATCTTGCTTTAATTAGCTTTTGTAAACAGTTATGTGTCCCTAGTGCCATAGTTTTCTACTCTTTTTAGTTTAATAAAAAGTGTGACCTTTATAAGAGTTAAGTGGGAACCTTTTCATGAACTTAATGATGTCAGAGTGGCTACACTCACAAGTAAAAAATTTAAGTGCCATGACATGCTTAAGCAAAATGACATATTTAAGAATATAGATTTTAAAACCAAATTCCTATTTGCTTACAAGTGAAATTTTGATTTTAGAATTTTTAGGTGTCTATTTATATTATGGAGAAGCATAATTTTATGTAATTAAAATTCTTGGAATGTAACTTACCTACAAAGAATGTTTTTAAACACAGATTGACCTATACCAGCGATTTTCAACCAATGTGCTATGGCACACTGGTGAGCCACAGACATCTTTAAAACATGCACTACCCTGACTAGTCAGAGGCACTAACATCTTTCTCCTTGACACTGGCAAATAAAAAAAAGACAACCACCAATACAATAGCCATCTGGTGTGAATGAATTTAAAGACATATTTTGGAGGGCGCTTCAGAATTTTAATAGTTTGTGTGTGCCATGAAATGAAAGAGGTTGAACATCGCCCACCCGTACTATAGTGTTCGTGAAGTCTCTATCTGAGATTTCCCCTAAAAGGAGCCTCGCCAAAATAAGTTTGATTTAAGTGGCTATAAATAAAATTATTTATACAGCAAATGAAAAACCAGTAGAATCAGCTAATATTTTCAGGTGGCAGTGATCTCCTGACTGAAATGTTTAGAACATCACACTACTGAGAAGTCATCTAATGCAGCATTAGACTTTTAAAGTTCCATCTTAAAGAGAAATTATTTTTAACTACAAGACCTTGGGAATACTGCACTCTAACTATATTTCAAATGGCATTCTGTTCCTTCTTTAATCGATGAACATATGAAGAAAAGTCAAGCACCCTGATGGGACATGATGCTGGCAGAAAAGCAGAATTTACAGTCTTGCCAGCTTGCAAAGCAAGAAGGCCTAAGCAAACGGCATCATCTGGCAAATTCAGATCTTGTAGATAAGCAGTAAAGGCAATGTCATTTTGATAAAACAAAGCTACCTGTCTAAATTTAAAATATAAAGTTGGAATTATTATTTTCCCATCAAACCACACACAATGATCCACTGCATATTTACATGAGCGTTTATTCATTTGCTCAATTAACAAATGCTCATGGAGTACCAGCTGAATATGATCACTTTATTGTCATCAAAAGTTCCTATTCCCATGATGTTTCCATTCTACAGAGCAGAGACAAACAAAAAAAATAAATGACAGTGACAAGTTCTAAGGGGAAAAAATTAAAGCATAATGGGGACAGTGGGTACCCAAGGGTGGGTTGCTGGGGCATGGGAGAAGGTACTGTTTTGGGTAAGGTGGTCAAGGAAAGGCTTCTTTGGGAGCTGAACTCTGAGTAGAAACATTAGTGAATTAAGGAGACAGCATTTGAGAAAACGGGAAGTTTTAGGGGCAAAAAAAGAACAGCAAGAGCAAAGGCTATGATGTGAAAGTGGACTTGGCATGTTTGTGGAGAACAGAGAGATCAGAGTGCAGGGAGCAAAGCGAACAAGGGGGATTGGTGAGGAGCAGAAAGGTGGGTAACAAGGACCGACTAGGCAGGCCTTCATATGCTATCTTTGGCTTTTAATCCAAGCAACATGGGAAGCCACCAGGAATTTGCAGAAGAGTGATGTGATATGACTTAAGTCTTGAAAACGACACTCTGAGCACTCTGTTGAGAGTAAGCCATGAAAAAGCAAAGTGAAAAGCAGGGATTCCAATCAGAAGGCTATTTATTTCAACGATCACAGAATGCTAGTTCACTAGATGAAGGTAAGAGTGGTGGTGAAAAATATTTTAGGGCTTAGAAGACATGGTAGATGATCTGCTGACAGTTTAGAGGTGAAAAATGAAGTCCAAGATCACTCTTCTGGACTTCTGGTCTAGATGGTGGCATGGGTAAACACGGCTCACCTCCTTGCACAACCACATCAAAATGACAACTAAACTATACAACAATCATCACATCAGAAGTCGAGTGTCATGGCACAAATACGAAACTAAATAAACCACATCCATCCAGACTGGTAGGAGGGGCGGAGAAGTGGAACGGGCTGATCTCACATCCATATATGATGATTAAAAATTCCAGCCCTGGCTGGTGTAGCTCAGTGGATTGAGCGTGGGCTGCGAACCAGGCATTGCAGGTTCCATTCCCAGTCAGGGCACATGCCTAGGTTGCAGGCCATGTACCCCAGCAACCACACATTGATGTTTCTCTCTCCCTCTCTCTCTCTCTTTCTCCCTCCCTTCCCTCTCTGAAAATAAATAAATAAAATCTTAAAAAAAAAATTCCAGAGGGATATCTCAGGAGCAAGGAGTCCCAGCCCTACACCAGGTCCCCTAGCCCAGGGTTCTAGTGCCAGAAGATTAGTGACCATAACCTCTGACTGCAAAAACTAGTGGGAATTGAGTCAGTAGAAGAAATTTCTGCAGTCCCAAGCAGTTCCCCTTAGAGAAGCCACACACAGCTTTACTCAGGCTTATGCCCTCTGAGCTTCAGCATCAGGGTAGCAGCCTGAAAGGCGCCAGGGCATATGGGGAGGAACTAAGTGTCTGGCATCAAGGAAAGAGCTGGGGGACAGCTTTCTCCCAACAGGAGGGTAGACAGAGGCCACTGTCCCTTTTCTGAACCTTCCTTCCACAGAGCCAAAGAGCCAGCAGGCTGGTGCCGTATCTGAGACTCCATCAACCTGGCTAACACTGTTTGCCCTGCCCTGGAGATCCCCTGAGACACCATCCCATCTGATACCCTATCCTACCAGATAATCCATCCAACCCAACTTACAATGGGCCATCTAAGTGTTATCAGTGACCTTTCCATATGAATGGCTGGTCTTGGCTCATGCATCACAATTTCTAAATCCTCCCAAATAAGCAGCAGCCAGCCTAAGTAAGCTCCTAGATGCTCACCTCTTGCTAAGTGGCCCCAAGCATGGCACTAACAGCAGGCAGCCTAGATTCACAGCTTAGCTTCATCTGGGAACCTTCAAGCCCAGCACAAGTAACAGCCATCTCAGATTGCTTTATAGCTCTGGCAGGGTAGCCCTGGGGAAAAACACAGGTGGGGGCTAACCTTGGTGTGTACCACCCAGGAAACCCCTGAACCTGTGGAGCCAGTAGACAGCTACAGACCACCACCACCCTGCCCCTGCACAGCTGATCCTCAGTGGAGGAAGAGGTTGATGGTCACTGGACACAGCCAATCCTTGCGGCTGACTGGTCTGTGTAAATCCCTCCCATTCACCTTCCAACAGCAATCAAGGCTCTACCAAAAGAGGAAGGTGTCCTCAGTCCAAACAAAAGGGTGCACCTTGAGTAAGCTGGCATGGGTGATAGCGGAGGCTGTGCCACGGGACCCTACAGGTCACTGACTAAAGTAGGCCATACTACCAAGAGAGGGAGCCACAGCAGTTCTACCTAATACATAGAAACAAACACTGGGAGGCTGCCAATGTGAGCAGACAAAAAAACATGGCCCAAATGGAAGAACAGATCAAAATTTCAGGAAAAGAATGAAACAAAATTGAGATAAGCAATCTATCAGATGCAGAGCTCAAAATACTGCTTATAAGGATCCTCAAGCAACTTAATGAGGACCTCAACACCATAAAAAAGTTCCAGTCAGAAATGAAGGATACATTAATTGAAATAAAGAACAATTTACAGGTACCCTGGCTGGTGTGGCTCAGTGGACTGAGCGCCAGCCTGTGAACCAAAGAGTCATCGTTTAGATTACTAGTCAGGGTACATGCCTGGTTGTGGACCAGGTCCCCAGCAGGGGGCACACGAGAGGAAACCACATACTGATGTCTCCCTCTTTTTCTCCCTCCCTTCCCTTCTCTAGAAATAAATAAATTAAAAAGCTCTAAAGAACCATTTACAGGGAAACAATAGTAGAGTGAGTGAAGCCAAGAATCAAATCAGTAATTTGAAACACAAAGAAGCAAAAAATACCCAATCAGAAGAAGAAAAAAAAGGAATCCAAAATAAACGAAGACAGTGTAAGCAGCCTGTGGGACAACTTTAAGCATTCCAACATTTGCATCATAGGGGTGCCAGAGAGAGAAGAGAAAGAGCAAGAAGTTGGAAATCTATTTGAAAAAATGAAATAAGACTTCCCTAATTTGATAAAGGAAATAGACATGCAAGTCCAGGAAGCACAGAGAGTCCCAAACAAGATGGATGCAAAGAGGCCCACTCCAAGACACATCTTAATTAAAATGCCAAAGGTAAGAAAATCTTAAAAGTGGCAAGAGAAAAGCAGTTAGTTACCTACAGGGAAATTCCCATAAGACCGTCAGCTGATTTCTCAAAAGAAACTTTGCAGGCTAGAAGGGATTGGCAAGAAATATTCAAAGTCATGAAAAGCAGGGACCTAGAGCCATTTAGGATTGCTCTGCCCAGCAAAACTATCATTTAGAATTGACGGGCAGATAAAGAGATCCCCAGACAAGAACAAACTAAAGGAGTTCATCATAACCACACCATTATTATATGAAATGTTAAAGGGACTTACTTAAGAAAAAAAAGATCAAAACTATGAACAGTAAAATGGCAATAAATATTTATTATTAGCAATTGACTCTAAAAATCAAACTAAGGAAACAAGAAGCAGAGAGACAGAATCATGGATACAGAGAGCATTTTGATGGCTGCCAGATGGGAAGGTGGCATGGGGAGACAGGTAAATAGGTGAGGGGAATAAGAAGTACAAATAAGTACTTAGAGAACAACCATGGGGATGTAAAGTATAGCACAGGAAACAGAGCAGTCAAAGGACTTACCGTATTTTTCGGACTATAAGACGCACTCCCCTACCCCTGCCAAATTTGGGAGGAATTATGGTTGTTAATGCTGCTGTTGAGCTCTGTTTACATTTACACTGGTGAAGTATTACGTTACTTATGTTATTAAATATTTTACCACATTTTTTGCTTCAACATTTGTTTTCCTATTTTCCTCCTCTAAAACCTAGATGTGTCTTATGGTCTGAAAAATACAGGTATACATGAGCCATGGGCATGAACAATGGTGTGGGGATTGCCTGTGGGAGTGGGGGGTGTTTGGTGGAGGAGGGTAAAGGGGAAAAAATTGGAACTGTTAACAGCATAATCAATAAAATATAACTTTTAAAAATAAAAATAAATCAACAATAACAAAGAAAAAACAAAGATCACTCTTTTTTTCTGGCCTGGTAACACATTAGAAAGAGGAAAACAAGATTTAATTTGGATTTACTAATTTGGTATTTGACATTTAGTGGTCAGGAAAGTCAGATGTTTTTAGCAAAGAAAACAATGAAGGAGTAAGCAGGATGATGAAAGGAAAAGCAGTACTGAGAACAGGGTTTTAAGGAAGACTTTGTCAAATGCACTGAGAGGTTAAATAAAATACAGACTGAGAACTGACCACTGGATTTGGCATTACAATGGCCATCACGGACCTGTGCAAGGGCAGTTTTGATGGAATGAAGTGAGTTCACAAGAGAACAGAAAATGGATGAACCTAAAGGGTATTATGCTAAGTGAAATAAATCGGACAAACACAAACATATGATATCACTTGTACGTGGAATTTAAAAAGAAGACAAATGAACAAAGAACAAAAATAGACTCATTAAAACAGAGATCAAATTGATGGTTGCCAGAAAGGGGAGTGGTGTGAGAAGATGGCTGAAAAAGAAGGAAAATGTGGTTTAAAACATTGTGATAAGCACATGGTAACAGATGGTTACTAGACGGTGTGATGATCACACCATAAGGTCTATCAATGTCAAATCACTATATTATATACCTGAAACTATATAATAATGTATACCAACTTTATTTAAATTAAAAAACAAAATGAAAGAGAAGAAACGGAGAGTGCAGACAATTCTTTTGAATAATTTTTAGTATTTAGAAGCAAAGAAATATGGTAGCAGAAAAGGTTTGTTTGATCAAGGGACAGAGTTCAAGCTGTTTGTACACTGAAAGGAAAAATCTAGTGAAGAGAAAAAAATTGATGACGCAGGTGTTAAATCCTTGAGTAGCCTAAAAGAGGTTGGGTCCCAGAAAAGGGAAGGTTTTGCTTAGGCCGGATACTCTAATGCCATGAGTAGCTGGGAGATTTGGTGAAGAATTATATTTTTCCTCTAGCTGCTTCAGTCTCAAGGAAATAAAAAGTAAGGCCATCAGCTGATAGTGAGTGGGGTGGCAGCGGGTGGTAGAGGTTTGAGAATAGAAAAAATATAAAGAGTTTCACAGAGAGTGTGGTAACACAAATCAGCAAAGGAAAGGTAGTTCAACTGCCAGATGGTTTTAAAATTTGTGAACATTAATTAAAAGCTTGTGCTTTTTTAAAGCCAAATACATCTGACCCTTGAACAACCTGGGTTTGAACTAGGCAAGTACACTTATACATGAATTTGTTTCAATAAATATCTATACTCTTTTCAGTCCATTGTCAGTAGTCTATGGATGCAGAGGGCCAACTGTACATGTTAATCTACTTGAGTATCTGCAGATTTTAAGCATCTGTGAGAAGTCCTGGAACCAGCCCCTGAGGATACTGAGGAACAACTAAATTTGGGGGCAGTCAAAAGTTATACACAGCCCTGGCTTGTGTGGCTCAGGGGATTAAGTGCCATCCTGCGAACTGAAAGATCACAGGTTTGATTCCCAATTAGGGCACATGCTTGGGTTACAGGCCAGGTCCCCAGCTGAGGGTGCGTGAGAGGCAACCAATCAATGTGTCTCTCACACGTCGATGTTTCTCCCCCTCTCTTTCTTCCTCTCTTCCTCTCTCTCTCAAAATAAATAAAATCTTCAAAAAAATGTTATACACAGATTGTTCGACTATGCTGGGCATGTTCAAGAGTCAACTGTATAATGTATATTGATACGAAAATATCACATATATATTATATATGTACATATGGATACATACACACTATATACACAGGCACACAGACGCAATATTTATGCAACACATATGCACATACACATACATAAAATATATATGAAAAAATATACTAATATAGTCTTTTAAAGCATTATACAGTTATCTTTTTTAATCCTCACCCAAAGATATATGAGGTCTGTCCAGAGGTATCCAGCCATGTAATAACAAAAACAGAGACATTTATTGAAGACACAAGATAAAAGAAACATTGTACATAGGACAATGACACCTCAGTCCCCTTCAAAGTAGGCACCTTGGAACCTCACACATTTCTCCCAATCACCACCAGCTGCCCCCTAGTATTTTCCTGAATCTCCAACAACCTGAAATCTTTTCCCTTTCAAAGGTGATTTTAGTTTTGGGAAAAGTCAGAAGTTGCAGGGCACCAAATCTGGGCATAGGGAGGCTGAGTCACCTGGGTGCTTTGATGTTTCACCCTGCACGAGACCTGACACATGAGCGGGTACGTAGTCATGATGAAGCTGCCAATCATCAGCTGCCCACAGTTGCAACCCTCTGGTCATCCAAATAGTTTCCATGGAGGAACCTTCCAGCTTAACGCAAAATCTGACGCAGATTCCTTGTTCTACTCGTTCAGTCATTTTCAATTCAATGGCCATACAGTACACAACCTCACTCAACAGCGTCTACCATCCCCACTGACTGGTACAGTGAAGTTGTCATTGTTCACGCATGTGCATTCCAGTCCTCTCTCCTTGGCTGCCAGGTTACACTGATGTCACACAAACTGTTCTCATTATATTAATAATGGCTGGAGTTTCTCTGGACAGACCTTGTATTTATTGATTTTTGAGAAAGAGGAAAGGAGAGGAAGAGAGAAACATCCATGTGGGAGAGAAACATCGATCAGTTGCCTCCCATACACGTCCCAACCACAGATTAAACCCGCAAACTTTTGGTGCACGGAATGATGCTCCAACCAACTAAGCCACCAGGCTGAGGGTACAGCTTTTTTTTTAAATCAAGAGTTTCTAACAAATGGTATTTTCCAAAGATGACTGTGGCATCTCTCATCCCAAGTGCTCTTCTGCAAAAATGTGACCTCAACACTCCTCTGGTAGAAGATGAGTCTATTTCTCATACCCTTGAATCCAGGCAGGCCCTGAGATTGCTCTGACCAATCAAACATGACAGCAGTGAGTGAGGCTAGGTTCTAGGCGCAGCCCTCAACTAGTCTGACAGCTTCTGCTTCTTGCCTCTTGGAATACATGTTCTTGGGAGGTTTCCTCTGCCATTCCAGCTGCCATTCTGTGAAAAGCCCAAGTTACAAGGAGAGACCATAAGGCAACACTGCAGTAAGCAGCCCCTGTTGTGTGGGTGAGCCATCTTAGATGCCATGCCAAGCCCGACCAAGCCTTCAGAGGACCACAGTTCCTACCAATATCTGACTGCAACAGAAAGGTGAAACCTCACGTAAAAACTGCCCAATCCAGAGAAAAAAAATATGATAAGTAGTTGTTTTAAGTCATAAGCTTTAGGGAGTTTTATATAGCTAACTATACACTAATTTTTCTAGTAAAAAAAATCAGTTACTATCTCTAAAGCTGAGAATACTAACCCCATTACCGGGAATGAAATGGATTATATAATCAGAAAGCAACATTATTCTTATAGTCAATATGGTGCTAATTTCTTTTTCCAGGCCAACCTAATGACCTCTTTAACCAGAGACCTCACTACTAGAGGCTCCATCAGCACTGCTGTGATACCACACTGCACTCTTGGGTTTATTAGCAGAAGAGAACGCACACCATTCCAGGTGAGCAATCTGGGCGACTGGCCCCAGAGCACACAGTTTACCTGGGATCACTTGACAGACACCACAGGACAGCTGAATATCCCACTCAGGCTAAACAATCCTTTTCTGCTGAGAGGTCTGCTCCTCCGTAGATTAAAATAACAGTATAATTAGGCAGGTGGTAATATTTAGCTTTCCTACATAATCATCCCTAGTTCCTGTCACAGCTAAAAAAGCAGGAAAAAAAAAACTTTTAAAGGATAAGGAGAAAAAGAAATCAGTAGCCCATCTTAGCAACACATTCAGCCTCTCCAAAAGCTCTATAGTGTAGTATTTGTCAAGAATAGTCACAGAATATTTGGAAAGTATACTGAAGAGTCAGCAGAAACTATAAATTTAACTACTTTGCAACCACATGCCAAGAAGAATTTGCCTCATCATTGTGAAAGAATCCCTAGAATTCTGCAGAAAAAAACCTGAGGTTTAACACTCCTGATTTAAAATTTATTTTTACCAAGCTGCATGTAACCCAATGTGGAAAGTAAGATTGTGATGCAATAATGCCTCTGAATTAGCAGATGACCAATGCTGTAGAGTATCCATCAAGTATGCTGCCTTCTTTTATTTTTTTTATTTCAATGGGTTTTATTTTCTTATTCTATCTTTACTGTACTTTTTCCATTACCATTTAGACTCTTTATACTCTCCCCCCAGCAATCACCACCCTGTTGTCCATGTCCATGAGTTCTTTTTCCATTTTGCTCCATCTCTCCACTGCCAACCTCCTCCTGCCAACAGCTGTCTTCCTGCTCTCCATCTATGAGTCTGTCCCCATTATTTTATTTACTTATTTTAGCCCTCACCTGAGGATATATTCATTGATTCCAGAGAGAGAGAAAGGAAAGGAGAGAGGGAGAGATGTGGGTGGGAGCAGTGGGGAGGCAAAGAGCGAGAGAAAGACTGATGTGAGAGATAAACACCAAACAAGTTGCCTCCAGCACATACCCTAACCAAGGACTGAAACCCCAACCTAAGAATGTGCCCAACTGGAAATTGGACCCTAAGCCTTTTGGGATATAGATGATGCTCCAACCAACTGAGACACCTGGCCAGGGCACTACCTTTATTTTTAAACTACATATGCATAAAGATGTGCTAATATGATTGTTAAAATCTAATTAAAAGAAAATTACATGGAAAGTATTGCTCTCCTTAAAGAGAACAAATGTCCCACCATGAGAACTAAAATCTTTGGGTGAAAATCAAGTTAGTGGCGGTTAACCATTACATCTAAAACTCAAGTTGCTAAGGGAAGATTCCCAGATCTTTCTCCACTTTACCTCTTACTTCCAAACATTTACTTTATATGTAGATAGATGGTTTATTTTCTCATTTTATTTCTTATTAACGAAATAACCATTACGAACTTGAGTTTATTCAAACTTCTCCAGTATTCCTTTTTAAAACTGCTATCAATAATCAAGTCTCTTACCACAAGCTAATTTCCAATCCTATTCAAAATGTTTATGTTATACCCCAAAGTTTTAGGACTCATTCAGTATAATATAAAAATATCTAAACTGCAGTACTTGCAATCCTAATGACCTTTCTGCTAAAAAAATATCCTTAAGTTCATGAATATAAACTTTCATTTTAGGTTGTTGAAATGACACAGTCAGCAAAGGCTTGAAAATGAGTTCCAAAAAGAAAATTCTGTGAAATTAAACAATATCTAAGTAAGTCCAAGCTATTTCACACTTATCTTCAAGTACCTATTTGCAAGAAATAAAAATGCAAAGAAGCAATGTAAAAATTTCTTTTAAACTGTGTACTAATGTAGGGGTTTGCCTATACAATCTATTTGCTTGGCGTAAATACTTACTCCTCCATCTCTGGGAGGCCAGAATGTCTTCCTTACTCCACCCACAACCCAAGCACATCCTCCCTCACAGATTCACTGATAACCAAAGTTAATACCCTTTATGGCTTTGACCCTCTTTTACAACACAAATATCTGCAGGAGACCTAACACTTTTAAAATTCTTTCTATCTTCCCTGACTGGTGTGGCCAGGTTGGATGGGGTGTGGCTCAGTCAGTAGGGTCATCCCGCAAAACAAAAGGTTGCCAGTTTGATTCCCAGTCAGGACACATGCCTGGGTTGTGGGTTCAGTCCAGGACAGGGTGCATGCAAGAGGAAACCAATCCATGTTTCTCTCCCTCCGTTTCCCCTTCCCTTACCCTCTTGCTAAAAATAAATAAATAAAATCTTTTTAGAAAATTCTATATTAGTTTTAACTAAGTTGATCATTTTCTTTCCCTGTAACAGACAAGAATCTTAAAAAGGAAAAAAAGCCAACTGAAGGGCAGGTAAAGTATTAGTGACATAAAAAATGGAGGCTGCAGCTGCTGATGTTAAGGGCCCCCCTTCACAATTCTGAAATGGGGGGGACTTACCTAACAGTAAGCTGTGGGGCAGCTGAGGCACTCTCAGGTTCACAGTTAGCCCTTCCCGCACAAGACAGAACAAATCTCTACTTAAAGACAGCAGTTACTCTGTCTCCCCTAGGTACCTCTTCTTAGATACAGAGACCAGTAAGAAACCAGCTCCAATCCTCCCCATCTACATTTACCTCCTCCTCCAAATGTTAAAGATGAAACCTGGAAAGTAGATAACTTGGCAGAAAATACGACTAAAAATTAAGCCCTGGAAACAGGGAAAAAGGGGCAAACAAGTAGGGAGGGTTGGAAGGAAATCAGTGAGAATCAAGCCCCTTGTCTGTGCAGAAAGGCTCAAGAACTGGAGGTACCAGGTACCTCTGATGGTGTTCATGTCATGCATGTGCAGGTGTGGGTGTGGTGGGCCCAGAGGGTGTGCCTGGGTAATGGGAAAAGGCAACTTGGTTAAAAAGTCTGTTAAAGGACTGTGAGACCTTCGGATTATCACTCCCACTCTACGCTGCCAGGCTTTCACCACTGCAGCCTTTCTCCACACGATCGTTTACTCTCTGCAGAGGTTAAAATGGGGTCAATACTCTGGAGGGCAACACAGAGAGCCAATGGTGTGAAAACAAAAAATTGAAGTTAAAGAAGTTAAAGACTACGTAGAAAATGATGGGCTCCCTGGTGCCGCTGCCACATGGAGCTCCCCAAGTGCTGACAGCTAGGCTTTTACTGCTACATTCAAGGAAGAACGGAGGACTCCTCACTGGAAGACTCAGCCCAGAAACACAACTGCTCTCCTTCTCCCATGGAAAGTTGGGCTCTTCTGATCACTCTCCAGTAATGTCCAGCAGTTAGTAAATACGAGACTCACTCACAGAACTTTCTGTCAATATTTTAATGCTTCACTCTTATAGATGAATAGAAAATACAACCTTTAGTGAAGAGAACTTCTCTAACATGAAGGAAAGAGACCAAAACAATCAGAAAAATGAAAATTAAAAGAAACAGAAATAATGTCAGGAGGAAAAGAAAATTTCAAAGAAACAAAAATATTTTCAGACAGTATTAAGATTATACAATATATCCATGAAATAATAGGATATAGTAGAAAGGGAGAAAAGAATCCAGAGCCCAAAGGGCTTTTAGAAGTTAAAAATAAGATAGCTGTAGTTTAAAACACAACTTAATAAAAATGGTACGATAGAAAGTTGAAATTTTGCCAGAAAGTAGAACAAAAAAGTAATACAATGAATAAGTAGGGGACAATATAGGAAAGTCAGTGAATTCTAGGATGTCCAATTCTAATAAAAGAGAGCAGAAAGAACTGTGAAAACAAAGGGGAGGAAGCTGTCAAAGAACTAATACAATAAAATGTCCCAGAAATGAAGGAAATGAGTTTCTGCACTGACAGAACTCACTCAGTATCCAGCATAATCAATGAAAAAAGCTTCAATTAAGGCCTATCATTGTAAAATTGCAGATGATACCTTTGGTAAACTCTTTCACGGAAAACAACTTATCACTCAGAGTCAGGAACAAGAATGACATTGGACTTCTCAAAAACACTAGAAACCAGAAAATAGTGAAGCTATGCTTTAAAATTTCTGAACTTTATTTTTGACCAAGAATTTTATGTCAAGCCAAACTATTAGTCAAGGGTAAGGGTATACTAAAGACATTCCAAATATGCAAAATCTCAAAAAAGTTTCCCACACACTTTTCTCAGGAAGATACGGAGAAAATGATTCATCAAGTGAGGAAGTAAACCAAGAATTCATACAACACTGGTTTAACCAGAGGCAAGGGGACACAGGAGAGGAGCAAGGAGAATCCTCAGACCAGATTAACATGAGAAACTAGAGGGGTTTATACAGTACATCGCTGAGAAAACACTGAACTGGTAAAACACCCAAAATGTCTGAATATACTCAAAGAAGATTTTCATTTCTGCCAGAAAGTCAAGATACATAAAAAAAAGAGGAATCAAAACAAACAAAAAGAGAAACAGTTGTTAACTACTACAAAAACAAGGTTACACTAGAAAGAATGGTATCCTTAGTTCACTGTGTGGGTCAGACACAAAATTAGTTACACAGGCATAGTAACTACACATTGATTTAACAAAAAGTGGTGATGTAACTATTTTGGAGTATTGGAGGAGGGGAAGAATGTATGACTATGAAGAAGAATATACAGAACTTAATTCTTCTCATCTTACTGGCAGAAAATAGCAATGATCTGAAACCACTGCTGATGACAGTGAAAGAGTAAAATGTCAAAGCAGAACTGTATTAGAACATCAAGAAGACAAAATTCATGATCACAGTAGAAATATACTTTTAAGCCCTGGTTGGTGTGGCTCAGTGGATTGAGTGCTGGCCTGTGAACCAAAGTGTCGCCAGTTTAATTCCTAGTCAGAGCACATGCTAGGCTGCAGGGCAGGGGCCAGGTCCCCAGTAGGGGGTGTGCAACAGGCAACCCCACATTGATGTTTTTCTCTCTCTCCTTTTCCCTCTCCCTAAAAAAATAAATAATATCTTAAAAAAAAGAAATATACTTTTAACATAGAAAGTGAAGTTATCAAAATTGTTACAGATTTTGCTTACCGTGATTACCTTATCAATTAAATGGAAACTACTGCCAAAAAATCAAGAGAAGGCTGAGACTCAGAAGTGGGCAGAGGAAGAATTAAGATCATTAAGAGCAAAGATATATTGCCCTGGCTGGTGTAGCTCAGTGGATTGAGCTCGGGCTGCGAACCAGGCATCGCAGGTTCGATTCCCAGTCAGGGCACATGCCTAGGTTGCAGGCCATGTCCCCCAGCAACCGCACACTGATGTTTCTCTCTCTCTCTCTCTCTCCCTCGCTTCCCTCTCTAAAAATAAAATAAATAAAATCTTTAAAAAAAAAAAAAGAGCAAAGATATATCATCAAGTTCAAGACTAAGATCATCCACATTCTCCTATTTCCAATTACTATATATGAATGTGAAACTTGGACAGTGAAAAAGGCTGACAAAAAATGTATACATGTGAAATATGGTGTTAGAGGAGAGCTCTGTGGATACCATGGACCATCAGAAAGAGCACATTAAGCCTGAAACATTGCTGGAGGAAAAAACAGCAAAACATCAAACACATCATAAAAAGGCAGGACTCTTTGGGGAAAAAACCCACAAAATAATAATGCTGGGAAAAATAGAAGGCAGCAGAAAAAGAGAAAGACCAAATATGAGATGGACTGACTTCATAAAAGAAGCCATAGGCATGACCTGACAAGCTGAGCAGGGCTACTGACAACAGAACGCTGTGGACTCACTCATTCAGAGTCACCAGGAGTCAGAGCCAACTTGAAACATAACACACACATAAGAGAAGATCATTAAATGAGCCTAAAGTTTTAAAAATCAAGGTATACATTAAAAGAATATTATTTAGAAATGTGAAATATCAGAATAATTAAAAGAGCTATATAAAATGGGTGTGCAGTAGAAATCAGAAATAGGACAGACGGCAAAGAGCTACTATTTTTCATTAAAGGCCTAGTTCTCTTTAATATATGATTAAAAATCCCATATATACACATATTGTTGATTTTTTAAAAGATTTTATTTATTTATTATTAGAGAAAGGGGAAGGGAGCGAGAAAGAGAAGGGGAGAAATGTGTGGTTGCCTCTTGTGTGGCCCGACTGGGGGTCTGGCCTACAATCCAGGCATGTGCCCTGACTGGGAATCGAACTGGCAATCCTTTGGTTTACAGGCCAGCACTCAATTCACTGAGTCACACCAGCCGGTGCTGATTTTTTTTTTTAAGATGAAATTAAGACCTGGATGGGTTGCTCAGCTGGTTTGAGCATTGTCCCATGCACCAAAAGGTTGCGAATTCAATCCCTAGTCAAGGCACATACCTAAGCTGTGGGTTCAATCCCCCATAGCACCATGTATGAGAGGCAACAGATCGATGTTTCTCTCACATCAATGTTTCTCTCTCACATCAGTGTTTCTCTCTCTCCCTCTCTCTAAAATCAAACATATGATTGGGTGAGGATTTTTTTAAAAGATAAAATTTAAAAACCTCTACCATAAAAGGCCCTCTTCTATCCCCCACCTCAAGTGGGCTGCTCTGGGTCACAAAGTTAAGCAGAGTTTCAACCCAGCCTTCACTGCTATTTATTACTTCAAATACTAACAAATGAAACCAGCTAGGCATGCACTTGTGCAATAATACCCTGCCAGAATCAACACAAAAGCAAGATCACTTATGCATCTCATTCCCACACTGAATGAGAAATGAAACACATTCCACAGCAGAGGAATGCCATAGAGAAAGCTTTGTATCTTGACTACAGCATAACATCTGTCCCTTCACAGTTTTCACACTCTGGTGACAATGTGTGTATACAGGGCAGAAATTACCGCAGCTACCCTGCCAACCAAGCCCCTTCAGGATATGAGTCACGAAGCTGCAGCAAAGAAAGGGCAGCAGCAGAAGGTACATATACAAGTTACCTACAGATGCATCATGAACAGTACACTCTTCGCACAAGGGTAGGCATCCCTCTGAATTCCAGATATTGTGTTGCACTAAATCCTACCTTGTCTGTTCTAGCTCTTTGAAATGACTGCCTCTTACCTACTAAACAATCAAATAAAACAGCTGGGAACTTTAAACAAAGAATAAACTACTTCATCCCTGCATCTGCCCTTTATCATTTACCCCTCAAGTTTATCACCATTACAAACATTCAATCTGTGAAATCTATCCAGACCACCTTCTGCTTTTCTACTAATGACTCTTGCTCTAGAGTTTTCTTTTTTTGTTTGGTTTGGTTTTAAATAGAACAAATAACCCCGTTTATTGAAACTATACATATGAGGTCTGTCTGGAAAAAGTCCAACCATTGTTAACATAACAAGAACAGTTTGCACAACATCATTATAACCAGGCAGCCAAGGAGAGTGGACTGGAATGCACATGTGTGAACAATGATGACTTCACTGTACTAGTCTGTGGAGGCAGCAGACACCATTGAGTGAGCATGTGTACCATGTGACTGTCACATTCAAAATCACTGGGTAGAGCAACAGATATGCATCACATTTTGTGTTAAGCTTGAACATTCCTCCATGGGAACTATTTGGATGACTCAAAAGGCCAAAGCTGTGGGCAACTGATGACCGGCAGCTTCATCACCATGATGCACCCACTTGTACATCATGTCTCATGCAGAGTTTTTTTGGTGACCCAGGTGACTCAGCCTCCCTATGCCTAGATTTGGTGCTCTGTGACTTCTGGCTTTTCCCCAAACTTAAAACACCTTTGAAAGAGAAAACATTTCAGACTGTCGAGGAGATTCAGGAAAATACAAGGGGGCAGCTGACAGCAGTTGGGAGAACTGTGTGAGATCCTAAGGTGCCTACTTTGAATGGAACTGAGGCATCATTGTTCCATGAACAATGTTTCTTGTACCTTGTATCTTCTTTAATAAATGTCTCTTTTTCAGTACTTACTGTGCCTAGTAAGTACTCTTAAGTGTAGTGATTACCATTCCATATTCCTTGCCCTCCCTCCAACAGACACACACTGCTCTGGACCTAGCTCCCACACATCATCAAGTGTTCCAGATGTGCTTACAAACTATCACTGTGGCACCTTTGCCAGTGCACCACATTGGCCCTTGCCTCCAAGTCTCACTGTTAGTCTAAGTAGCTAGATATTAATAAAGAAAGGGAGCAGAGGGAATCAGATACCAAGCCTAATAAACTAGGAAGCTGAGTCTGACAATAAGCCTGCTTCGCTTGGAAGTTGCAGCATTCACAGACACCCCAGGAGACCACAGCGCTGCCTGGCCAAGGGCATTAACACCCCTCCTTCCCCCGTGTAGTGAGAAAGAGCAGCTTTCCAATCTCTCCAGAGTATAAATGGTCCACTCACCCGGACTATGAGGGGTGGGGGTAGAAATAAACAATAAAAGGAAAATTCCCCTGGCTACCTGCATGCCCAGTAGAAGCCAAGAAGGTGAGGGGGTGGAGGGAGTCCTTCTACTTTGAGGCATGTGCAGTAGGAACTAAGATGGTGACCATAAGGGGTGGAGTCTAGCCTGAGAAAAGGATCAGAATGAATGAGAAACACAGATTCCCAGAAAATCTAAGAAATGGATTGGTTAGGAGGAGGACCCAACAGCAGTCCAAGGGAGATCAGGAAATTGACTGGTTAGTTTAAGGAGCATGGGAACAGAGATTAAGCTAGCCAGATGGGGACAGGGAGTGAAACTAGACTAAGCTTCGGCATGGCACAGAATTTCTGGACACTGGCCTTTTTTCTGGTATAATAAATGACAAGGCTGGACTTTTTCCACAGTGCGACTCACGGAGATGAGACACCAAGAACCTGAGGGCAGCCTTCTATTTCTATCCCAATGAATCTTACCACACCTCGATCTCCCATGCATGAGTGGGTCCCCAGAAATGCTTTTTTTTTTTCCAACTCCATGAAAGGATCCCATTTCCACATGCACATCCCTAATAATAATCTTTTCAATCCCCTACAGGTAGCCATGGTCTTGATTTGGATCCTTTTGTTCCTTCATATTTTAACTACCTATATATCCTACATCAAATTTAAAAGCTTCTGCACGGCTGAAGAAAATATCAGCAAAATGAAAAGGGAACCAACACTATGGGAAAATATATTTCCCAATGATACCTCGGACAAGGGTTTGATCTCCAAAATGTATAGAACTCACATGACTCCACACCAAGAAGATAAACAATCTAATCAAAAATGGACAAGGACCTGAACAGACACTTCTCCAAGGAGGACATACAGAGGGCTCAGAGACATGAAAGGATGCTCAGCATCACTAGCCATCAGAGAGATACAAATTAAAACCACAGTGAGATACCAAGGTACACTGGTCAGAATGACCATCACAACCAAATCAATAAATAAGAAGTGTGGAGAAAAGAGAACCCTAATACACTGTTGGTGGGAATGCAGACTGGTGCAGCCACTGTGGAAAATTTCCTCAAAAAACTAAAAATGGGACTGCCTTTTGACCTGGCAATTCCACTGCCAGAATTATACCCTAAGAATCCTAAAACACCAATTCAAAAAAACCTATGCACCCCAATGTTCATAGCAGCATTATTTACGATAGCCAAGTGCTGGAAGCAACCTAAGTGCCCATCAGTAAATGAGTGGATCAAAAAACTGTGGTACATTTACACAATGGAATAC
The DNA here is from genome assembly GCA_004024845.1 of Tonatia bakeri. Taxonomy (NCBI): domain Eukaryota; kingdom Metazoa; phylum Chordata; class Mammalia; order Chiroptera; family Phyllostomidae; genus Tonatia; species Tonatia bakeri. The sequence goes on along the minus strand of PVIA01009438.1, from coordinate 39,127 downwards.
TACGCAGCAGAAAGAAGGATCTCCTACCCTTCGAGACAGATTGGATAGAACTGGAGAGCATTACGTTAAGCAAAATATGCCAGGCAGTGAAAGACAAATACCATATGATCTCATCTATAAGTGGAACCTAATCAACAAAACAAACAAGTGAGCAAAATAGAACCAGAGACATGGAAATCAAGAACAAACTGATAGTGGCCAGAGGGGAGAGTGAGGCAGATAACAGGGAAAAGAAGAAGAAAGGTCAAGTCAAGGAACACACATAAAAGACCCGTAGAAAAGACAATGGGCAGTGGGGTAGGGGGAGGACTGAATGTGGGAGGTAGGGAGTGGGAAGGGCGGAGGAGAGTAATGGGGAGAAAAAAGAGGACAACTGTAATCGAACAATAAAAATTTGTTTAAAAACTTAGTCTTGCCTGTTTTAAAAAACTTCATATGAAAAAATTCTTTATCTTCCTGATGAAATGAACCTTTACCTTTGAAGAATGTACTACTCTGAAAAAGTACACAGGAGCTACTTTCTTGAAAAATATGAGAAACAAATTAAGCCTTATTAATACAAAGTCCTAGGCCAGGCCCCAATGGTCTGACCCCTAACCCCTAACAGCCATCAGATTCCTGCATTAAAAAGCATTAAACCAAGAATTTAATAAAAAAATAAGCATTTTAATCAAGTTATTCTTATTAAAACTATATATGGTTATACATAACCTTCTAAATACTATCATTCTCTAATTCTCATAAATTCCCATATATCAATATGATGTTATTAATGTTATTTACTGAATAGAATATTGGTTTTAAGCCACATAAAAATTAATGTGTGTGTGTGTGTTAAAAAAACCTTTTTAAAAAGATTTTATATATTTTTAGAGAGAGGGGAAGGGAAGGAGAAAGAGTGGGAGAGAAATATCAATGTGTGCTTGCCTCTCACACGCTCCCTACTGGGGACTTGGCCCGCAACCCAGGCATGTGCCCTGACTGGGAATCAAACTGGTGACCCTTCGATCAGCAGGCCCACGCTCAATCCACTGACACACCAGAAGCTTCTATTAACAAATGTTCATAGAAGTTTTATTTGTAATAGCCCCAAACTATGAACAATCCAGATGTCTTCAACAAGTGAATGGTGTAACAAATTGTGGTACATCCTTATATGGAATACTGCTCTGCAACAAAAGGGAACAAACTCTTGATACACAGAGTGACTTGGACAAATCTCCAGAGAATTCATCTCAGTGAAAAAACCAACCTCAAAAAAACTACTGTATTGAATAATATATTATCCCTTCCTGTGACATTCTTGAAATGACACATTTTTAGAAATGGAGAACATATTAATGGCTCCCAGAGGTAAGGACAAGGAGCAGGGGAACAGCTGTAGGAGGGATGTGGGTGTAGTTACAGAAGGGCAACATGGAAGGTTTTTGTGGTTTGAGACTTGTTATATGAAGTTACATGCCTAACTACCACCATGGTCAAATTAAAATTGGATAGAACACACACACAGAAGTCTAAGTAAAATGAGGAAATCTGAATGAAATTGGGAGACTATGCCAATATCAATATCCTGGTAGTGACACTGTAGTCTAGTTTTGGAAGATGTGACCATTGAGGAAAACTGTGTAAAGGTTACATGAAATCTCCCTGTATTGTTTCTTAAGACTGATTCTATAATTACCTCAAAATAAAAATTTAATTAAAATAAGGAAGACCATAAAATAAGTGCTCATTATTAGAATGGTTTGACATAGTAAATAAATTAAGAAACCCCAAGTTAGTGCCTAAATTCAGGGCTATTCTACTATAAGTTCCAGAAGATCTTCTTTTACCAAGAAACTTTGTAAACTCAAAGATAGTACTTATATGGATGAATTAAGGCCACAAGTAGATACATCAACTTGGGAGAAGAGTAGAAATAAGAAAAGACATTCCCTACTAAACATTAAGACTTACTTTACCATATATTAAGACATTCCATTAAGATGTTCCAAAGACATTTTGATAAAAATTGGCACATTACAGACAACAAAAAGCAGAGCCCAGAAATAAACTAGTATGAGCAGCTGGTATAGAGTAGAGATGATATTACGAATCAATGGAGAACAAACAGCTTGCTTAGTAGGTGGTATGGGAAAAACCAGCTCATAATATTGAGAAAAGTAAAACTGGAATTCCAGATTTCCAAGTCGAGAGTGAATTCCAATGTTAGAGACATAAATGGGAAAGGTAAAACTATGGAGCAAATAAAATAAAAAGTAGGAGGAGTATCTTTGTGACTTTGAGATGGGATAAGATCTATAAAACAAGATCTCAAGCATAAACCATAGAGAAAAACTTAGGGTGATTACATTACAATTTAAGATTTCTGTACAATGAGGGGATCACAAAGGTAACAGATAGATGAGAGACTGACGGTAGAGAACAGATATACACAACAGCCAAAACTGGCAATAAAAGATATGAAAATTATAAGGAATTGCTACAATCAACAAGAAAAGGACAAAGCCCAGTAAAAATAGACAAAAGGTATGAATAATAACATAAGGAGGAATGATCGAAACAAATATATAAAACAATGGTCAGCAATGCTCCTGATCTAAAAAGCAAGCATTCAAGACAGTAAGATACCACTTTATTCCCATCAGAACTGAAAAAAAGGAAATCATGATAGTAGTGTGGCACAGTCCACAATATGGGGAGGTAATCTGGTCAAGTTAAATAGGCACACACTCTACAATGTAGCAATCCACTGCCAGCAGTGTTCCTGAGGAAACGTTTACAGGTGTTCATTACAACACTACTCAGAACAGCAGGCAGCTGAAGGCAACTAGGAGCAACAAGAAATAACAAAGTAGATGTACATATAATAATATTATATTGTTTAGGAAGATATAAATTTCAATAATATTTGCATAAATTAAAAAACATAAAATCTTTGGGAATAATAATATATCCAACAACATATGTTAAATGTATTCGAGTAAGTGCCCACAGTAATGGTGGTGGGAGAACAGGAGTAGGGTTAGGGAACAAAGGGATGAGAGAGGGGCCTTAAACAGACTGACGATAATAGTGTGCCATGAACCAGGGAACATGGATAACTCAACCCTCGCCTGAGATCCAAACCAAATATAATAAACAAAGCAATATGCCACATTATCATTCTACAGTAAGAATAAGTGAGAGGGCCTGATGTTCCCACTGCCTTACCCATGCTGTACAGTCAAATCATCAAAAGCCTGCACACTCAGAATGGACTCTTGACAAGGGAAATGAGCGTGTCATGTGGACATTCAAAGGGTAGTCGGGTGGTCTGATGCATCCAACTCCACAAAGTAATGAAACCCAATCTCTCTCTACTATGCAAATGTCTCTCTCTTCTTCCATGGACTGGGGCTCATGAACTCTCCACTGGCTAATTGTTTTGAACAGTTGATTTCTAACGCAGTCCCTGTTTTTACCTCTTTCTGGCTCAAATCTTAAATTCTACTTTATTTCACTCCTAAAAAATCAGTTCTCTCCTGACTAGATCCTGAAACCTTGCTGACCCTCTGCATCTACAGCTTACCAGGAGGGTGTGCCCCCCGAACGAAAGAGGCAAGGCCAGATGAACAACACTGCCTTTTCCCTATAAAGTATCTGGATGGGCATTTGACTCTATGATTCTTCCATTCTTTCCCTATGTTTCTATCATTTAAAAGTACTCTTCTGGCTGACACATTTTGCTTCAGATAAATTCATACTAGTTTCTAAAAAAGTCTAGTAGGCTGCATTCTTTTTCTAAGTTAATTGCTGCTATGCTATAAACAATTATATATTGTTTTTGTCACTAACTCCCACAGGGAAAACTAAATTCGTTATTTCAACGTTTGAGGGGATGATGACCTCATTTTTACCTTATTTTATTGACTTTAAAGCCAGATCTAGCTCTTAAATTAGACCTGGCTTCTGAAATGCCTATTACTGAGTCTCCCTAGAGTCACTGACTTCCTTGATGCAATGAATTCCTCCCCCAGTTAAAGCCTTTTCTCTTAATCCTCAGTGAACATCCCTTATGGGACTCGGGACTCTGATCAGCATTTGCTAAGCTTACAACAGATTCTGTCATTGTTCACGGTCATGGGCAGAAAATCAGAGCTCCCCTTCAGCTGGAAGTTTAAATACTTTGGGAATAAGAATGTTGCAAGGTAAAATGACATTAAATGTCACAAAGTTGTCACTTTAACAATGCTGCCATTAATTAGGTGAGAAGCAATACAAGATAAACTCTGACTTGTAATTGTCAGTATTAGTCCTTATTTTAATGACAGAATCAATCTACCTGCATCTTACAGGAAAAAAATACGTCATGTTATGATTATCCACAAAAAGTTTAATTCATCAGCAGTATTTGTATTTCAAATACAAAGGAGAATAAACAAAAGTCTATCTTGGAACTATACCTAGGTCAAGTTATTTCAAGGTTCAAATCCAAGGAAATGGAATATGCAAAAAAAAAATAGCACTAGAAATGCTCTTAATTTTCCTTCTCCCTCTTTTTTTAAAGACTTTTCTTCCTGCATTAAGAGCTATTTTCAAAGATTGGGAGAACAGTGACTAACACCCAAACCTGTTATCATTATACTCTATAATTTGCTAAGAGAAACAAAGTTAAAAAGATCTATGCTATCTATTCTTTTTTTCCATGTTAAAAAGAACACAAATTTTCTGTAGCATTCTTATGGTCACTTTTCACTTACCTAGACTAATTCCCTTTCTTTATAAATATTCAGTCTTAGATAGTTTGGTACAGTACTATTGTTTTGAACAAATTCATCAATGGTTAAGAACAGGAAGGATAATAGTCAGTGTTCTTTCACATGATAAAAGCATGTCTTAGTCCATTCAAGCTGCTATAACAAAACACCATAGACAAGCATGGCTTATAAACAACAGAAATGTATTTCTCAGTTCTGGAGGCTGGTAGTTCCTGATCAGCATGCCTGCTGCGTCAAGTTCTGGTTAAGGCCCTCTCTGGGGTTACAGACTGCAAACTTCTTGCTGGGTTCCTACATGTAAGGTCTCTTTTATAAGAGCACTCATTCCATCCATGAGGACTTCACTCTCATGACCTAAGCATCTCCCAAAGGCCCTGCCTCCTGATTCCACCACACTGGGCATTAGGTTTTCAACATATGAATTGTGGGAGGACCAAATGATTTAGCTTAACACATGTATGACAGATGCTATTAAACTAAGTTGAAACAACTGGGGGACTCATTCCTAATCTGCAAGGGGAGCAAATTGCAATCTGCAAATTGTCTTCAAGGAAGAAAAACAGATTCCTTTACCAACATATTTATAAGGAGTGGAACAATTTTCAGTTTTGCTCACCACTGCTTTCTAAAGTATAACACAACATAGTTCCTGTAAATAAACAATATATATGAGATGAATGAATTTAAAAAATGAGACAAAGAGCCCTGACTGGTGTGGCTCAGTGGGCTGAGAAAGGTTGCCGGCTCAATTCCCAGTTGGGGCACATGCCTGGGTCACAGGCCAGGTCCCGAGTTGGGGACATGTAAGAGGCCACCAATCAATGTTTCTCTCAGCACATCAGTATTGCTCTCCCTTTCTTTCTCCCTCCCTTCCTCTCTCTCTAAAAATAAATAAATAAAACATTTAAAAAAAATAAGACAAAAAAGAAATAGGAAATTTAGTAATGGCCTGTAGATATCATGCTACCCAATAAATCTTTTCATATGTTCTCTGGAGGCATTTTAATAAAATTAACCACAAAACACAAGTTCTATCACTAGGCTATAAACTTCACAAAGGCAGGTAATTATGTCTATTTCATCTACTGTTGTATTTCTAGAACCCACAGCAAAGTATGAAATAGGAAATTATTAATATTTCTGTAATGGAAGAATGAACAAAAAGCTCACAAGGTCTGCGCACAGGAAGAAAATTATAGAGAAAAAGAATGAGGAAATGATTATCAAAAAGGCCAAGATAATAGTCATTTCAACAGAGGAGAGCATAGGGGGCTTCTAAATTACTGTCAATGTTTGTTTCTTTTTAATACATTTATTTTTCAATTACAGGTGATGTGCAATATATTAGTCACAGGTGTACAACAGCTGCATACCTTCTGAAGTGACCCCCCCAATTAAGTCTGGTACATCTGACACCCTACACAGTTATTACAGTATTGTTGACTACATCCCCTATGCTGTACTACACATCCCTGTGCCTTTTTTCTTCTTTTTTTATGGTTGTCTCCTTTTTTCCAATTTGTACTTAATCTCTTTTACCTTTTTCATCCATCCTCCCAATCTCCCTCCCATCTGGCAACCATCAATTTGTTCTGTCTCTTTAAGTTTATTTATATTTTGTTTTTTGGATTCCACATGTAAGTGAAATTATATGGTATTTGTCTTTCTTTGTCTGATTTACTTCACTTAGCATAATACCCTCTAGGTCCATCTATGTTGTCACAAAAGCTAAGACTCCATTCTTTTTCATGGCCGAGTAATATTCCATTGTATACATGTACTACTTACTACTTTTTTATTCAACCATCTATTGGTGGGCACTTGGGTTGCTTCCATATCTTGGCTATTGTAAATAATGCTGCAATTAATATAGGGGTATAGATATTCTTAGTGTTGTGGGTTTCATTAAAAATTGGGCAATAGCCCTGGCTAGATGGCTCCATTGGTTGGAGCACTGTCCTGTACACCAAAAGGTTTGTGGGTTTGATTCCTGGTCTGGGCACATATCCAGGTTGTAGGTTCAATCCCTGGTCAGGGCACGTACGAGAAACAACCAATTGATGTCTGTCTGTCTATCTGTCTCTCTCTCTGCACCCCCCTTCCTGTAAAAATCAATGAACATATCCTCAGGTGAAAATTTAAAAAAACGGGGCAATATCTTATTTTAAAAAGAGTGGTAGGTTGTTGCTTGCATCATGTTAATTACTTGTTCCACATTTGACTCCCTTCCAAAATCCACTCGCCTTTATTCAGTTTTCAGAATTCTGATAGTTTTTTGTATTGGTTTCCAAAGGGGTGAGGGGTTGGGGGACTGAGTGAGAAAGGTGAAGGGATTGAGAAGCACAGATTGGTAGTTAAAAACAGTCATGGGGATGTAAAGCACAGCATAGGAAATATAGCCAATAATAATGTAATAACTAGGTATGGTGCCAGGTGAGTACAGGAAATACCAGGGGGAGCACTTTGTCAAGTATATGACTGTCTAGCCTCTATACTGTATGCCTGAAACTAATACAAAATAATATTGAACGTAAACTGTAATTGAAATTTTTTAATTAAAAAAATAGATATTGCCCTAAGGGAGGCTAAAGCTTCTATGGCCACTAAGAAAAGCCAGTCATCTTTCTGGCTAAAGAAACAGGAAAAGATCCTGGGCAACCAAGCCACTGATGAAGAGGAAAGAGCCTGCTAAGGGTGATTCTGAATTAGGTACTTAAACGCAGACCAAATGCCTGGCAGACCCCTGAACCACGCCTACACAGGGGAAATGGAAAGCAACTTGTGCCTGAGGGTTAGAGAACTGCACCTGCCAGGCCTGTGAGTGTGAAGCTTCAATCTAGCCAAAGTGATTAACCTCTAAAACAAAAACATCAACATTCTTAAGAGCAATATAAGAGATTCCAGGTTCTCTTGTTCAGGATACAATACAAAGTTACTTGACATAAATCTGATGAGCCAAGAAAACATTACCTAGTCTCAAGGGAAGACAATCCACAGATGCCAAACCTGAGATGGTCGAGATATTGGGATTACCAGATAAACACTTTAATGGAGTTATTACAACTATACTCGGTGAGGTAAAGGAAAATAGGCTCTTAATAAATGACAAAATAAGAAATTTCAGCAAAGGAATTACCAACTTAACCACCAAATAGCCAAGCAGCAAAAACTCAACATGAAGATGTAATCCCCATGCCAGAGCAACTACAATCACCAACCACCGGACCATCTCCTAAGCCAAAATACTGTGGATGCTCTGGAGGAGCTTCAGAGGACAAGGCTGAGCCTGAAGGCAATACATCATCATCAGGCATTGCAGGACCAATGATGGAAATGGTGACTTCAAAGGAGGTAACCCTCCCACTAGCAAGAACAAAAAGAAAAAGGAGTCTTGAACCATCTGAGCACAAGTCAAGTGATGAAGAGAGTACAACCTCCATTGTTCCCATGCTGACACTTGATCTGTTAGAAGCTAAAATAGATCATTTTACTTCAATAATGGAGGGTTTTCAGACAAAAATGGACAGTCTAACAAACTCAAACTTCTAGATATAAAGATTGCTTTACTTGAGATGAAAATTGACAAGCTTCAGAGATGTCTCTTTCATGCATTCACAGTCAGTGCCAGGGGCACCTCCAAAGGGTCCCTTCTACACTACTGTAGTAACACCCACCAAGCAAACCAACCACCAGCTATTGCAGTGGTACTGGCTCCTCCACAGTCTACCACGGCGGCTTCATTCCAATATGAAAGGTGCTGTACAAAAGACCATGACAAATGGATTAGGTCACAAAATGTAATGAGATTGCTTCCAACTTTATGATCCAAAGATATTTCAACAAAAAAAAAAAAAAAGAAAAGAAATCTCAGCAAAAAAAAATAGATAACATAAAAAAGAACTATTTGGAAATTTTAGAACAGAAACCACAAAATGAGAAATTTTTTTAACTCACTGTATGAGCTTAATGGCAGAAGAAAAATGACAGAAGAGAGTCAGTATGTGTTAGTTCTTTAAATCTTCACTTCTCACTTTTAATAATTTTTCCAGAGTTTATTTTGGGAGAGGTAGCTGGTATCCCAAACTAGTTTGTAATCTTTTTTTTTTTTTTTATATTTCTTTCCTTTTCTTTTTTTTTTTTTTTTTTTTTATTTTTTTTTTTTTTTTTTTTTTTTTTTTTTTTTTTAAGATTTTATTTATTTGTTTTTAGAGAGGGAAAGGAGAGGGAGAGAGAGAGAGAGAAACATCAATGTGCAGCCGCTGGGGGACACGGCCCGCAACCTAGGCATGTGCCCTGACTGGAAATCGAACCTGCGATGCCTGGTTCGCAGCCCGCGCTCAATCCACTGAGCTATGCCAGCCAGGGCACTAGTTTGTAATCTTAACAAAACAGAAAATTGCTTTTAAAAAAAGATGGAAAGAGGTGCTGACACAGACTTCTCTTTCTTCTCATTCCCTAATTTAAAGGCTGGTGGATTAAAACATAAGACAGCTTCTCTCAGATATTGTTTCTCCCTAAGAGTTTAAAGGCACAACAATGGTCAGAGGTTGCCTGGAAAAGTAACACAGACTGGAGTGATAAATACACTTTTGTGGCTCTTGCACTCTCCTTCCTAAGGTTCATTCTTTAATACTGACCAAGACAGATAGGCAATGAAGCCTAGATTTCAGCTCTAACTCACACCATGATATATTATCGACAGAGTATATACTTGTTTTTTTTAAAAAAAGTATGCAGATAAAGCATAGAACAAAAAAAGGCAATGATTAAAGGCATATCACATTTAAAAGTATGAAAACTTCAGTCTCCTATTGATGATGGAGTAGCTGGTAGCAGCCCAAGCTCCTATAAATACAGCTTAAAAAAAAAAAAAGCTTGAGAAAGTACAAAGCACAGTTTTTTGAAGCTGAAAAGTTTTCAAGACAGGCAGGCCTTACAAAAGAAAACTCAATGAGGTGAGGCCGACATTCTGCATGCCACTTTCTCCCTCAGATATTTAATTATCTTGAGTCGGAAAGAAAGGCTGAGAGGCCAGACAGTGGATAGCCAAAGATGTGGAGAAGCCAATAGAGAGCTTTTGCCAGTCACATAGGGCTGGAGAGATAAAAATTGGAGCTTGTGCTGCTAAGGCTGCCAGAACTTGAGGGACTAAGATTTAAAAGAAAACAGAAGCTTACTGAGGTGTGCTCAATACTCTTTAAGCTACTTATCTTCTTCATACACTTGCTGATTCCTAAAATTCTTATTCCTCAGTGTTAAAAAGTCTACCATAAAGCGAGCTAAAAGTAGAGCACACATTTTAGCAGAGTTTGGGAGACATAAATTGGACTCAGGACTTGACAAGAAGAAGTCATAGTAAACCACCTGGCACTCAGCTGGAATCACTAGAGGGTGAATCCTAGGAGTGGGTATGAGTCAGAGAGAGACCACGCCTCACCAAGACTGGAAGACTCATCAAATCACGTGTCCCTACTGAGACCCTGTGCTGGGGGTACGATAAATTCTCTCTGTGGGAAGGAGATACAAAGTCTCTATAATTTTATACACACTATCTGACATTCAATAAAAAAGTTATCAGGTTTATCAAAAAACATGATCAAGGGGGAAACAATCAATACAAAGGAACCCACAGGAGACATGTCTGATACTGAATTATCAGACAGGGCCTTAAATTAACTATAACTAATATATTTAATAATAGGTGGATAATTTCACTACAGAATTGGAATCTATAAAAATCAAATAAAAATTATAAAGCTGAAAAATATAATAGGTGAAATTAGGAACTCAATAGCTAGAGTAGAAGAAAACATTAGTTAATTTAGAGGATAAAGTTGGAATAGATCCAAGATGAGCACTGAAAGAATAAAAGCAAGTAAGAGATACCACAAAGATGCGATGTGTCTTTCATACATGTGAAGTACATATTACCACCAGGTTTCTTAGTAGCATACATGTAACATAGTTTAAGATTTAAAACTATGTTACATATATCAAATCCATATGTAGCTGCAGCCCCAAAACAGCAGAAGGAAGACTACGAAAGCAATTATTTGAAAACAGAATTTTTCAAAGCCAAGGAAAGACAAGCTGTAGATTCAAGTACTGCTAAAAACTCCAAACATGGCTGAAGATATTTAAAGGGGGCCAGAGAAAAAAGGAAACCCTGAAAATTCTATCATTAACTGTATTTTACATATCCAGATATAAAATATTCAATACTTGTAATTCCTATTTTTACACTGCAGTCAGCAATATGCATATGCAATGGGTAGATGACACACGGAAGAGACATTGATAAGGCTGTTACATAACCTAGATTTTCCACAGAATCCCCACTCTAGAGTATTCTAACGCTCTGTATTATTTTCGCCCCAGAATAACCAAATGCTTGGCAATTCCAGTAGGCCTTCTCCCACACCGTCATCTAAAAGCAGCAAAGTCTGTCCGAACACAGCCTCTGTGGGTAACCATGTGTGTGTATACACGTGTGTTTTTTATTTTTTGAAAACACTAAAAGTGAGAAACTGGAATGTAAAGCAAGACTGCAGGTCCTGGCCTGGGGTCCACAGAGAGAGCTAGCTGGTTCGTCCTCTGCGTGATGGCAGTGGAAGTGCAAGGAGCCATCTTTTTGAGTGCTCTGGGCCAGTCATCACAGAAGCCTCTCAAAAAGAGCACCCCGCAAGCCCCCTTCCTTGACAATGTCTGGAGGACAGCTCTGCACCTTCTGTTAGACTCAGTGCTCTCAGGTTACTTCCTGGGTGTTCGTGCTTCAGCAAGCATGGACAAGAAAGTTAGGAGCCAGTCTACTACGAATCAGCCAGAAGCTCCTCTGAGATTTGGTGGGCAACAGTGATCCTGGAAGATGGCGGCTGGAAAGGGACAATGTGTGTTAAAATTTCAATAGCTTGTAGAAGAAATGGGAAAATGTTTAAAGTAATAAATAAGGGCATAAATAATAAAAGAATCCTATTAATAAAGATCTTAAAAATCTCAAAATCATATTCATATCAAGAGTCCATCTATATAAATCACCATGTAATCTTTTTATTGGTAATAAATTACATAAATTTTTAGTAAAACCTTATTCTAGTAATACTGCATGTGGACAGCCAAGTTACCAACTATTTATGATGCTCAATATTAAATTGCCACTTTATAGGCCCAAAATAGAATAAAATATTAGCAATTTTATGTAACAGATTCAAAATGGATGCTTCTCCCAGAAATGCTGACAACAAAGTCAATCATTAACTCATCAAATGTTTACTGAGGACCCACAACACTACCATGTACCATTCCAGACACTGGGATTACAGCAATGCAAAACACACAAAAACAAAACAATCCCTTCTCTCAATTAAAAAAAAATCTAAAAAGAAAAAAATTCCTTCTCTCATCAAACTTATATCACAACAGAGAGAAAATAATAAAAACTAAGTAAGTAGAATGCAGTATAAATGCTACAGAATAAAAAGCAGGACTGGGGAAGGAGCAGTGTGAGAGGTAATCCAATTTTAAACACGCAGTGTCCAGGAGACTGTGGCTGTGGCTGTAACACGAGCAGAGACACAAAGGATGAGACAGGGTGACCTGGGAAGAACGTCATCACTCTTAAATGAGGAAATGGGAGACAAAATTAGATTAACTCCATCTTTCCAAGGCACTGTTCTCTAGTGAAATATGAAACACTAAAAATGAATAGGCCTGAATGACCAATATGATATCTTAAAAATAAAAATACTATGGAAAGTCTATTCCATTCAAATCATCTGTATCTTCCTAGTGAATCACTGTGAGCACCGCTATCCTGCATTTCCATAGGAAATATAAATTCTGACCACTCACTGAGAGGTGATGCAGAAGGGATGCCTCACTATTTTACATACTGGGGTTACAGAAATACACAAAACAACAAAAATCCCTTATCTCATGAAACTTGAATTATAGAGAATGGAGAGAAAATAAACTAAGTAAGTAGAACATAGTGTATCTTAGGAATGATTAATCATCTCTCAGGCTCCTACTGTTTCCAAAGTTCTGTTTTCATAAACATTTTTAAATATACCAGAATTACAAGTTCTAGTGTACTTGTAGCAAGAGAAGACTTGTTTTTGTTATCATCTATTAACTGGTTTAGTTATTTATTGCTACATAACAAAATACCAAATAATTTAGAGACTGGAAAATACAAACATGACCTCACAGCTTTCATGGATCAGAAACCTGGGAGCACCTTAGTTGAGCTGTCTCACTCATGATCTCACATGAGGATGCAAGCAATATGTTGGCCACAACTCCAAGCATCTCAAGACTGAAGCAAAATATGCTTCCAAACTCAGTCACATGGGCCTCTTCACAGTCCCTTGAAATATGGCAGCCAACCTCCCCCACAGTGTGAGCAATCCAGGAGACAGAGACAGAGACACAGAGAGATAAGAGAGACAGACAGACAGACAGACCCCAAGATGGAAATTCCACCCTTTTAAAACCTAATGTCAGAGCCCTGGCTGGGTATCTCACTTGGTTAGAGAATCATCTCGATATGCCAAGGTTGTTGGTTCGATCTCCAGTCAAGGCACATACAAGAAACAACCAATAAATGCATCTCTCTTTCTCCCTCCCTCTCAAATCAATAAATAAAATTTAAAAATAAATAAAACCTCATCTCAGAACTGAACTTCCATATAATTTCTCCTGTATCCTATTCATTAGATGCAAGTCCCTAAGTCCAGTCTACAGCCAAGTGAAGAGAATCTCACATAAGTGGGAATATGTGGGAACAAGGCAAGCATCATGGGGAACATCTTAGAGGCTGCCTACCACACTACCTTTGCCAGCTTATTTACATGTTTAAAATTTCTTGATTCTTAAGAAGCTAGACTGTTTATATACAAAACACATTAATTTTTGGTAATACTCTAGTGGCTATTAGGGTCAATAAAAAAAAGTAGGTGGAGGAAGACCTATCACACATAAATCCTTTGATGGAATGCATTTTCATTTTCAGCTTTGTGAACTGTCTGTGAATGGTAAACTATACTTATAAATTTATCTCTCAGTGTTTTAAAATTTCACAAATACAGAAATATACAAGAAAATGTGGGATACAATGATTCTAGACTTCACTTGTAAACAGACTTGCCTCCTATGCTTTGCTGCCTGGACCTCTGCTCCCATTCCCAGCCAACCTACAGACTACAGAGGGTAATAATTTACTGTTCAGGTTGGACAATCATTTTCTGCTAAAAGACACAGACTGGCAACTCTTTTAAGAAATGTGAAAACCACTCAGATCTATTTGAAGTTTTCCTCTCACCTTCTTTCTCCCTTACTATTTTTTAAACTGAATCAACAGAAAAATTAAAAACACTGGAAAGGAGAGAGCTACAAAGAGACACTGGCTATTTTATGTTGGGATAAAGTGTTATGTTATGTTTCTAAACCCTACGCCTATAATGAGGACCAAGCCCTTTATTATATTTGATGAGTCACCATACTGGACAGATTTAATGCTTTTCAGAATAAATAACAACAATCACTTTTTCTAATAACCACATACATTAACAGACTATTTCCTCTCAAATACTATGAGGTTGAAAAGGTCAAATATAGCTTAAAAAACATTACCATAACAAGTAGAAATGTAATTTGTTCAAGCTCATTAAATGGGTCAGAGAGAAATTGTGGGCTTTTTCTCCCTTATACCAATATTCTTCAACTGACTTCAGAAAAAGAATGTGACCAGATACACTAAAAAAGAGGACACTTCTTTCTCCCCATTCCTACTAACAGATACTGTGTATTTTTATGTTAAATGACAATGAATATTTATTAGGAAATCAATGAACACATGTGTCATACAGGAGGCACTGTCAGGAACTGGATTATACAGAAATAAAGAAAACAAAACAAGTGTTTATCTTCATGGAATTGACAGATTAGCAAGGGGATCAATGCCAGTTAAATGATAAACAAAAAACGTCACTGAAGGGAATCCACACAACTGTGATAACAACCGGGGGACCTACTTTGGTTGAACTGCCTCTCAGATGAAGCAACATTTAAACAGAGACCAAAGGACGAGGAGGAGTCAGAAAGTGAAGGGCCAGGGGACCAACATTCCAATAGAAGAATCAGCAACAGCAAAGATCCCAGGTGGAAACAGGTTAGTGCCTTGGCAAACAGGAGAGTGGAAGAGAGATGGAGACAGGCATTGTGACTAGGGGTTGGCACTTATTCCCAATGCAATGGGAACCACTGAAAGCCTGACCACTGAAGGGACACTGTGATCCCACATGCATTTTAAAGAGATCACGGTTCCTGTTGTGAGGAGTAAGGAACAAAGGGAAAGGAAATAAAAATGCCACACACATTCCATTTCCTTCTTTCTTTGCTTTATTTAGGTCAGTGTTATACAGTTTTTCCCCTAAGAATCAAAACAGTAAAAAAGATGTCGAGATGGAGAGAAATTGAGAGACTTAAAATATATCATGAAGACAGAAATAGCAGGGCTTATTGAAAGATTATATATGTAAAAAATGAGAAAAAAAAAAGAAATGACCAATTTTAACAAAAGACTGGGAGGAAAAGTTTCTTGGAGGGTGATGAGTTTTTTTTTCTTTTTAGCTTTATCAAACAAATAAATACACCATAATTCTTTAATCAGTCCCTACTAAAAGACTTTTCGGTTGTTCCCATCCCCTACAATTACCAATGATGGTGCACAGACTCTCTCATAGTGATATCTTAGTGACTCAGGGAAGCCACCTCTGTGCCATCAAGTCTTTTTGTTGTTGTTGTTGGCATGTCACAGATGTCCCCTATTTCCCCTCCCTCTGCCCGACTACACTCAGCCCCCACCCACAACCTCCCCTGGACTTCACCACACTTCTGTCTGGGTCCACGGTCTATTCATATATGTTCTTTGGCCAATCCCTTCACCTTCTTTTATCCAGTCCCCACCCGCAGCTCTTCTGACAGCTGTCAATCTGTTCCATGTATCTATGCCTCTGGTTCTATTTCGTTCGTCAGTTTATTCTGTTCATTAGATTCCACATGTGAGATCATACAGTATTTGTCTTCTTCTGGCTTATTTCACTTACCATAATAATCTCTAGGTCCACCCATGCTGTCACATAGATAAGAGTTCCTTCTTTTTTACAGCCATGTAGTATTCCATTATGTAAATGACCACAGCTTTTTTTATCCACTCCATCTACTGAGGGTCACTTGAGCTATTTCCAGATCTTGGCTATCGTAAATAATGCTGCTATGAACCTAGGGGTGCATATATTCTTCCGGAATGATATTTCAGATTCTTAGGTACATTCCCTGAAGTGGAAACACTGGGTCATAAGGCAGTCCCACTTTTAATTTTTTGAGGCAGCTCCACACTGTTTTCACAGTGTCTGCACCAGTATGCATCCTCATCAACAATGAGAGCACTAGGGCTCCCTGTTCTCCAAATCCTCGCCAGAACTTGTTTATTAATTGATGAAAACTATTCTGATAGGTGTGACGTGATGCCTCACTGTAGTTTCAATTTGTATCTCTGATAATTAGTGACATTGAACATTTTTTCATACGTCTATTGGCCATCATTTTTCATCTATTAAATAAAAAACAAAAAATAATATTTAATATTAGTGAGGCTCTGGAAAGAAAATAAGATTGATCTGATATATTGGCAAGGGTATAAATAAAAATATTGTTGAAAAGCAAAACTTCCTCTTCAAAAAATTACCTATAAGGACAACTGAAAAAATAGCTGAAACTTAGTATATAAGGTGCTCTGGCCAAGATGGAGGTGTAGGTAGAAATACTTCACTTCCTTGCACAACCTAAAGAAGGATAACAACCAATTTAAAAACAAAAAAACAACCAGAACTACGAGAAAATCAAACTGCATGGAAGCCCAACAACCAAGGAGTCAAAGAAACATTCATCCAGGCTGGTAGAAGGGGTGGAGATGGCAGCTGGGACGGAGAGCACACACAGCAAGGCAGTGGACTGTGCAAGCAAGGTCGGGGCTGGCTGACCAGGCAGTCCCACATCCGGGCATGGATAAACTAGGAGAAACAACTGGGGAGTGAGACAGACTGAGAAACCCGGGGTTTCAGCACAGGAAACTAAAGACTCAAAATGTCTGGCTGTAAAACTCTGTGGGGCTTGCAGCAGCGGGTGAAACTCCCAGTATCACAGCAGAGTCCGCTGGAGAGACCCACAGGGTCCTAGAATGTACACAAGCCCGCCTACCCGAGAATCAGCACCTGGAAGGGCACAATCCGCTTGTGGGAAGCAAGGGATGGGACGGAAACTGAGGCGAGAGCCAAGCCGTGGCACTGTTCCCTCTCAGACCCCTCGCCCGCATGCACAGAGCCACAACACAGCGAAGGAGGCTGCCCCACCCTGGTGAATACGTAAGGCTCTGCCCCTTACAACATACCAGGCACATGGAGACAAAGAAATGTGGCCCAAATGAAATAACAGATCAAAGTCCAGAAAAAGAATTAAGCAACAAGGAGATAGCCAACCTATCAGATGCACAGTTCAAAGCACTAGTTATCAGGATGCTCAGAGAAATGATTGAGTTTGGTCGCAAAATGGAAGGAGAAACAATGGAAACTAATACAAAGTGAAATAAAGGAAAATATACATACAGGGAACCAACAGTGAGGGAAGGAAACCAGTACTCAAATCAACGATAGAGCAGAAGGAAGAAATAAACAGAATGAAGAAATAAAAATTTTAAAAAATGAGGAGAGGCTTAGAAACCTCCGGGACAACTTTAAATGCTCCAACATCCAAATCATAGGGGTGCCAGAAGGAGATGAGGAAGAGCAAGAAATTAAAAACTTCTTTGAAAACATAATGAAGAAAAACTTCCCTAATCTGGCAAAGGAAATAGACTTCCAGGAAGTCTAGGAAGCTCAGAGTCCCAAAGAAATTAGTTCCAAAAAGAAATACCCCAAGACACATCATAATTAAGTTACCCAAGATTAAAGATAAGGAGAGAATCTTAAAAACAGCAAGAGGGAAGGAGACAGTTACCTACAAAGGAGTGCCCATAAGACTCTCAGCTGACTTCTCAAAAGAAACCCTGCAGGCAAGAAGGGGCTGGAAAGAAGTATTCGAAGTCATGAAAGGCAATGACCTACATCCAATATTACTCTATCTAGCAAAACTGTCATTTAGAATAGAAGGGAAGATAAAATGCCTCCCAGATAAGGTCAAGTTAGAGGAGTTCATCATCACCAAGCCCTTATTATATGAAATGCTAAAGGGACTTATCTAAGAAACAGAAGATCAAACACTATGAATAGTAAAATAACAACAAACTCACAACTATCAACTGAATCTAGAAAACAAAAACAAACTAAGAAACAACTAGAACAGGAACAGAATCATAGAAATAGAGATCACATGGAAGGTTATCAGTGGGGAGGGAGACTGGGGACAATGGGGGAAAAGGTACAGGGAATAAGAAAAATAAGTGGCAGATGCAAAACAGACAGGGGGAGGTTAAGAATAGTATGGGAAATGGAGAAGCCAAAGAACTTACATGTATGACCCATGGACAAGAACCAAGGTAGGGGAATGATGGTGAGAGGCGGGTACAGGGAGGAGGGGAATAAAGGGGACAGGAAAAATGTGACAACTGTATTAGCATAATCAATAAAATATATTTACAAAAAATAAAATTAGTATATAAAGGTGTTCCTTAAGTGCTTTTAATAGTAATAAAGTTAAGAGCCCATTTCCAACAGTATATGTCATCCATATGATAACATACAACTGTCCACTCAGCTTAAAATTGTTAGTGATTGAGAAAATTAAAAAAAATTACACTTAAGATTTTTTAAATCAAAAGGTTTGTAAATATTCTGACAATTTAGGAGTACAAACAAGTCTCATAAAAATATTTGCAATGTAATTCTATTTACATGTATATTTGAGACCTGTACATGTGTGTATGTACATACTGTGTATGAATGTATATGTGCAGACAACAAATCAAAAGACAGATGAATAGTTAGCTAGTACGGTTATGTTGTCTGAAATTCAGTAGGCCCCTTCAGTGTGAACTTTTATAGCACAAAATTATTTTTTATATTACTTCTAGCAATCTATTTACACTTTTATTTCCTACTATGCAGATATTAGATCCCCTTAATATGTCCTCTGTGGTTTTTTTTTTATGGTTGACACTCTTACAGATTTGTGTCCCCCCTCTGTGTCCCCCTCCATCCAGCCCCCACGTCCCCAGGCCTGCACCACATTGTTGTCTGGGTCCACAGGCTGTGCATAAGTGCATGTATGTTCTTTGGCTAATCTCTTCCAGCTCCATGCGCACTCAAGATCTCTCAGTCTGTTCCATGTATCCATGCTTCTGGTTTTATTTTGTTCATCGGTTTATTTTGTTCATTAGATTCCACATATCAGTGAAATCATATGGTATTTGTCCTTCTCTGACTGGCTCATCTTGTTTAGCATTATAATCTCCAGGTCCATCCATGCTGTCGCAAAGGGTAAGAGTTCCTCCCTTTTTACAGCTGCGTATGATTCCACTGTGTAAATGTACCACAGCTTTTTTATCTGCTCATCTACTGATGGGCACTTGGGCTGTTTTCAAATCTGGGCTATTATAAACAATGCTGTTGTGAACATAGGGCTGTATAATTTCTTTCTGATTGGTATTTCAGGATTCTTAAGATATATTCCCAGAAGTGGGATCACTGGATCAAAGGGCAGTCCCATTTCTAGTTTTTTGTGGAAACTCCATACTGTTTCCACGGTGGAAACACCAGTCTGCACTCCCACCAGAAATGCACTAAGGTCCCCCTTCTCCACATCCTCACCAGTGCATTTGCTGACTTATTGATGATAGCCCTTCTGGCAGATGTGAGATGAGGGGTTAATTTCCAAAATATATGAAGAAGTTATACAAGTCAACACCAGGAAAACAAATAATCCAATTAAAAAATGGGCAAAGGATCCAAATAGACACTTCTCCAAAGAGGACATACAAATGGCCAACAGACATGAAAAAATGTTCCATGTCACTAATCATCAGAGAGATGCAAATTAAAACTACAATGAGGGCCCTGGCTGGTGTAGCTCAGTGGATTGAGCACGGGCTGCGAACCAGGCATCGCAGGTTCGATTCCCAGTCAGGGCACATGCCTAGGTTGCAGGCCATGTCCCCCAGCAACCGCACATTGATGTTTCTCTCTCTCCCCCTCTCCCTTCCCTCTCTAAAAATAAATAAATAAAAATCTTTAAAAAAAAACTACAATGAGGTATCATCTCACATCTGTCATCTGCATTTTCTAACAACTCTCTCATAACTTCTATCTGTACTTCTGTTTCACTTTGCAAGTGATTTTCTTTTGGAAGGATTTTCATTATAAATTCAATGACAGTCATACCTTGGTACTTGTCAGCTTCAGAACGCCTCATACCCTGTACTCATTGCATTTTGATGAGAAAAAATGTTTCAGCTGGGGACTTGTTGCACTTGCTAGAACTCATACGAGTCCTGACACCGCACCCAAGAGGAAACGCTTCATCACATGGCACCTGCTCAGTACTCATCGGTCTCGGCACTCATCACGAGTTATGGAATGAATTAATGACAAGTACCAAGGTACCACTGCACTTCAGTTTAGAATAATAGAATACTTATTATCTATTTTGTTTTGCGTGAGTTTTGGCAATTGTGGTTTTCAAGGATTTGTTTTATTCATCCATATTGTCATTTATGTGCATAAAGTTGTTCAGAGTATTCTCTTATTACCCATTTAAAGTCTGTGGTATCTCTAATGATATCTCTTTCTTCAGTCCTAAAATATTGGTAATTACAGCAGGTCCCTGAATAACGTTGTTTTATTCAACATCGTTTCTTTATAACATTGATGAAATGCCACAGGAACTTACCTCTTCTCTATATCAACTAGCCCAAGATAAAACTGATTCCATTATATGCAGGTCACTTTGCTTCAAGTTTCAGAACCTATAAATAATATTAAGTGAGGACTGACTGTACTGTTTTCACTCATTTTCTTTGTCAGTCTTGCTAGATGTTTATCAATTTTATTGATATTTTCAAAAACTGGCTTTTGGTTCAATTAATTTTTCTCTATTATTTTTCTATTTTTAATTTAATTAAGTTTGCTCATTATTTTTTGCTTTATTATGCTAGCTTGGATTTATCTTTTGCTGTTAGATTCTTGAAGACATGAAATTTTCTGACACCCTACTTTTTTCCACTAAAATGCACTTAATGCTATAAATGTCCCTCTCAACACTGCTTTAGCTGCATCCCCCACTCCCACAAATCTTAATGTTATATTTTCATTTACATTTAGTTCAATATATTTTTATGTTTCTTGAGACTTACTCTTTGATTCTTGGGTTTTTTAGTGTGTTGTTTCATTTCTAAGTGCTTCAGTATTTTCCTGTTTTTTTTTTTTTTTTTTTTTTTTTTTTTTTACTGATTTCTAGTTTGTTTCCATTATGGTCAAAATGTCCTTTGTATGGCATAAATTATTACAAATTTGTTAAGAGCTGTTCTATGACCTAAGAAATTGTCAATCTTGGTGAATGTTTCACATATGCTTGAGAAAGATCTGTTTTTAAAAGGGATTAAAAAGTTCAAACTGGTACAAAATAGTTCCAGGGCTGTCAGATACAGCATAAAAAATATAGTCAATAATATTATAATAACTATGTATGATGCCAGGTGGGTACTGGAAATATCAGGGGAATACTTTGTAAAGTATATAATTGTCTAACCCAATGCCATACACCTGAAACTAATACAAAATAATATTAAATGTAAACTGTAATTTAAAAATAAAATTTAAATTTTAAAAAGCCAAAAACTAAAAATCTAAACAGAATAACTAAAAGAAATAGATTGCTATGTCTTCCTGGTAAATTGACCTTTTTATCATTTTGTAAAGTCCTTTTGTCTTGTAGTTTTCTTTATTCTGACATAATAACAATAAAATTACAGTGGCGTAATATAATTTACTTTATTTATTTGTGTTTAAGGAAGAAATAATTCATAATTGATGAATATATTGTAATATAGCCATCCCTTTGTTATTGATTAGTGTTTGTATTTTTCCATCTTTTAACCTCCCTGTGTCATTAGTCATATATGAAGTATGTTATAGACAGCACATAGTTCTTTTATATTTGTCAATTCTGCCAATTCCTATCTTTTAATTATTAGTATGTTAGGATTTAAGTCTGCCATCTTATTACTTATTGTTTGTTCCCTTTGTTTTACCTTCCTGTTCTGCCACAGCGAGAGGAGCTGCCACTGCAAGAAGAGCTGTGACCATGTCTGCCCACCTACAATGGACAGTCATACAAAACTGCTCCAGCTTGCTGATCAAGAGGAACAGGCAGGTGTATGGCACCAAACCCAATAATCTGAAGGCCCACAACTCCTTTTGCTACAACAGGCTGATTCACCACAAGATGGTGGGCATGGAGCTGGCAGCCAGTGTGGCAAAGATGTGTGGTGGTCATCATGAAGCAGAGATCCGGCCCCCAAAAGCCAGCCACCTCCTACGTGTGGACCATCATCAACAAGAACACCTGGGCCAGTTTGAGCACTATCCAGCATATTATCCACAAGAACAAGTACTGCTTGGACCTGTGCACTGACACGGCCAGCACCAATCCCGTACAGCCCGCCCCACCAAGAGCTCCTGAGCATCCATTTCCCCCAAAGCAATAAAGGTATCAGCCAAAAAAAATATTCCTCAAAAGGTATTTTTAAATAAAATAATAAATCTAATTTTTAGTTGATCTTTATATTCTCTACTTTGCTGCAGCTTTCTGTTTCCATTTGTTTCAAGAGTTTTCATAATTATTCATTGGAACAATTTTATAAAAGCTAATTTAAAATTCTTGCTGATGATTTCAATATCTATGTCATTTCAAAGCTGGCATGTTATCTTTTCTTATGAGATTTGAGATTTTCCTGATTTTTCACATGACAAATATCTTAGGACTATGTGCTGGACATTTTAAATATATTATGACACTCTGGTTCCTATTTAAATCTCCTAGTTTAGCAGGTGGTCATCGTGTTTAGATTCAGAATGCAATACCAGGCTCCTTTTTGTGGGCTTTGATTCAAATGTCGATTTAGTTTATAAAGTCTCTCTCCAGTGCTCTTCAGGTTTTGCCCATTTGTGTGTTACCTAGATGACAGAACTCCACTCTGCTTTATCTTCAGTATGTACTTGGATAGGAAGAAGCACTGCCTCAGCTCAGCAGCGCAAGGATGGGAAACAGGGTTCTGTCTATAGGATGTAATAGAGAGGGACACTGCTTCATCAATGGCAGGGGTAAGGGGGGCAGTGAAAGTCAAGAGTCTCATCCACAGGCTCAGCTATGGAGGGCACCACCTTTTTACTACAGGGGGAGTGAAAACCAAGAGCTCCAACCACAGGCTCCTTTGCAAAGGGATGCTTCTTCCTTACTTCAAAGCAGAGGAGACTAATCAAGGTTTTGTTCACAGAACTCTGTAAGGTAAGGGCAACACCTTGTTAATGCTGAACAGTTGTGAAAGCCAGCACCCTACCCACAGGCTCTGCAGGGGAGAAGTGCCACCCTGTAATTGCTGGTGAGAAAGAATTCAGAGTCCTCCCTACAGGCTCCACTGAGGAGGGGCACTGCTTCATCACTAAGGAGACGGCAGAAGTCAGAGGTCAGCCCAGAGGATCCACTGGAGAAGCAAATCTTGGTGCTGCACATGAGGAAAAGGGTGTATGTGTTCAGAGCTCTGGCCACAGCTTCTGCTGCTGCAGTACCTGTTGGGGTGGAGGGGGCATGCAGCTTTTACTATGATGTTCTCCTAGGGAGCAGGCAGGATAGGCTGAAAAGTTTCTGTCTTACTGGGCTAGAGAGAACAGGTTTTCCTTGGTGCTATTTTTAGTTTGCATTCATTAGCATTTCCAGGTTGTGGGCCTCTCTAGAGCCCAGGCCAGGATACATGAAGGCAAGAAAAAAAAACAATAATCAGGAAACTTAAAGCTTGAGTTCCAAGGTCTCCAGTCAGTCCACCTTCTTTTCCCTAGCTTTCAGAGTTTTCTGGTAGGTGATTTATAGGTTTTGTTCAGGATTTTTTATGTGATTAGGAGTAATATCTAATGAGTTTACTACATCTTGTTCAGAACCCAAAACCTGTCACTTATTTTTGGTCTATATTTCATGTATCCTACCACTCTCTAAGTTTCCAGAGGATATAGACTGTGTTTTTATTAATCTTTTTATTAATTGTTGGCCTAGCAGAAAGTGTCATATATGACATGTCTTTTACATTTAGTAGCTGTAACAAAGTGTTGATACAACTTCTTGGCCTTTACCTACCATTAGGTTCCCAATGTAACTCTCAAGCTTGTTCATTTATTCAGTAAATACCTGCTTTATGAAACCTCTGTGAGTACAACAATGAGTAAGATAGCCAAAATCCCTGGTCTTACAGACCTTACATTTACCGACAGAGACAGGGTGGGGAGAGACTGCAGGCCTATGAATAATGGGTTCTCTTCAGGATAATCAAACTCAGTCTGTTGTGCTTAGTTAATATTAAGAATATACACTTGAAAAACTGGAAATATTCAGAAACCTAAAAATTTTGCTACTGGCATAGGCAAGGTAATTTTTTCACTTGGTACAATGGAACTTTAACGATCTAATAAACTAGCTGTCAACCACTTACCACATAGAGTTGTTTCCACAGACTCGCCCATTCTTGTAGAGTTGCTGTAACCTCAGTCACAATAGAATCTTCGAGCGGAACAACAGTTTCATACTGCCTAGAATCGTAACAAACAGCTATGTTATTGTCGATAAATAACCATAATCCTGTCCACTGCCCTTTTCAACATGTGTAACTCAAATGTTAAATTCATGCCAATATAAAAAGAGGAACACCTCACTAATTGACGATCTTTTGCAGTAATGGACTGCAATAGTGGAACTGAACTGAATTAATACAGAAACATTTGGGGTTTGCTATACCTATACCTATGTCTATCCCTACATCTGTATCTGTCTCAAATGTACTTTTAGAAATAGATACTGTCTTTAAGACACATTTTATAAAAATACCATTTTAAACTTTTGTTTTCTTTAAGGAAAGACAATAGCAATGCCCAAGTCTTGTTTATATTGATTTTTAAAAAATTATAAATGTATGTTCTTTAACATTTATCAGTAATGCAAAATAGATCATGTTTGGTATAAAATATGGAAATGCAGGGAGCACAGACGCTGGGTTTTGAGTAGTTTTGCAAGCTCTCCCTTATATTGGTGTTGTATTTTCTTAGAAACTAGTGTTAGTGGAGGAATTTTAGGCCTGGTGGAGGAGTTCTGATCCTGGAAACAGAAATGCACTGGGTTTCTTTCTCTCATCCTGCCTTGTGAGACTGTGGTGCCAGTCCCTGTGAACAAAAATGGATAGGATCCCTATCTTCAGAGAAGTTTTGTTCTGGGTAGGGCAAGTCCAGATAAATAATCACAACAAACAGATATGAATGGTGAGACTAAGAAGAAAATAAAAGTGTACAATCACAGATTTTACATGGGAGACATGACGTAAGAAGAGAGGATCAGTGAAGTCTCTGAAGAAGTGTCAAAGCCTAAAACATGCAAAATGCTCATGACAGAAAAAGTACAGGGAGAGAGAGGACCGGGTATGGTGTCTACAAACAAAATAGCGTACAAGCAGTCACTAAGATGGAAAAGAATTTGACATATCGAAGAGCTTAAAGCAGGCTGGTATGGCTGAGGCCAGCTCTCATAGGCTTTTTTGTGTGTGTGATACTACAGATTCCAGATCTCAATGCATTTTGAAAATGAGAAGCTACTGAAAGGTTCTTTATATAGGGGCAAGGCATGACTTGATCATGTTTTTGCAATGGCTATGCCAATTTTGAGGGATAAAATAATATTTTCCGAGACTAAAAGATTCTACATACTTTATCATGATTAGGTGATTAGATCCCATATTCTGATTTATTAGCCATAAAGAACATTATCCACTTGGAAATAGCACAGTAAAATTTATTTCACAAAACTAGCATTAAGTATCATTTCTTTACACAAAAAATAGCTGACAAACAGTACCACTGTGTTCAAAGATGACTTAATGCATTAATATGAAGCATCAATGAACCTGTTACTTGATTATGTTTATGGTTTTATTGTTTTATTTTGTGTGATTGATTCCAGCAAACAAAAAGAATCATCTTGGAATGATGCCAGAGAACTATCCATATTCATCAAATTTATAAGCTGATTAAAATAAAAGCTTTCATCAAGGGCTTGCTAAGAGTAAAATATGAATATATTTTTCCTTGTGTCACTAGCATCCAAGATACTAATTCTCAGACTCAACTTTACAAATTATTTCAAGTATTATAACAGTTTTTAAATAAATGGTTTTAGTTTTTAAAAATAAGTCATACTGAATTTCCTATCAGATAAAAAGGAGTAAGCCAATCATAAATTGACAGCTCTGAAAAGGAAGAAGTCTTAATGACTTACTTACACAAAATTGAATTGAATGAGAAGACATCCTTTATTTCTTCAAGCTACTAGATGTACGGATATGAATAAAAATTTCTGTGGTTATTTCTATATACTATGTCTCAAGAGTGCTAGAGAGGAAATTGACAGAAACAATCAGGAAAATCACAATCTTGTTTTATTTTTCTTAATTTTTATTATTGTTTATGCTGTTACAGCTATCTCAATTTCTCCCCCTTCGCTCCCCTCAACCCAGCCCACCACCCCTACTTCCACTGTCAATCCCCACACTGTTGTCCATGTCTATGGGTCTCTCACACGTGTTCTTTGACTAGTCCCTTCACCCTCTTTCAAAGAGTCCCCACCACTCTCCTCCCCTATTACAGCTGCCAGTTTATTCCATGATTCTATGCCTCTGGTTCTATTTTGCTTATTATTTTGTTCATTAGATTCCTCTTATAAGTGACATCATATGTTATCTGTCTTTTACCAACTGCCTTAGTTCACGTAACTATAGTCTCCGGTTCCAAAGAAAACGGTGTGACATTAACTTAACTATATGTTCTAGAGATGTTCTGAAGGAGGTTTACTTCTAACTGTTGATCAGATAAAGCTTCATGAAGAAAGTGAGGTTCCTAAAGGAAGGCTAGGTTTGTAGGGCAAGGAGGCAAAGAGGGCCCACTAGGGTGTAATATGCTATGAAGAGAGATGTAGAGAGAGTACTGAACAAAAGTATATTAAAGCGGATTTGTGATAGGGACACATGGGGAATGTGTTTGAAAAGACAGAAAGGTGTTGTCAGCACAAGGTTAAGAAATTTAAACCTGACACAATGAAAACAAACATCGGAGTTATGTTTCAGTAAGATTAATGCAGAAATAACATATAGGATAACTTAGAATAAAGTTTCTAGAAACTTTCATCTATTAGGTCTCCAGCTATACACTTTAATAATTAAGATACCACACACTGATGTTTCTCTCCCTCTCTTTCTCCCTCCCTTCCCCTCTCTAAAAATAAAATAAAATCTTTAAAAAAATGTATGGAAACTTCACATTGTTTCTATTTTAAATTTTCAAGATTTTCTACTTACCTCAATTTATACTAACCCAAGTCTAAACTAATACTGACTTATTTTTCTTGGGCTATAATATACCCAAATATTCTGAAAATTCATTTTTAATTATATTTTACTAATTATGCTATTACAGTTATCCCAACTTCTCCCGTGGCCCCACTCCACCCAGCACTGCCCACTGCCACAGGCAATCCCCACCATTGTCCATGACCATGGGTCACACACACATTCTTTGGCTGCTGGCTGCTCCATTTCCTATACTGTATTTTACATCCCCATGGCTACTCTGTGACTACTTATTTGTACTTCTCAATCTCCTCACCTCTTCACCCATTTGCCCACACCTGCCTCCCATCTCAAAACCATCAAAACACTCTCCGTGTCCATGACTCTGTCCTCTGTTGTTTCTGTTTGCTTAGTTTGATTTTCAGAGTTAATTGCTGATAGATATGTATTTATTGCCATTTTATTGCCCATAGTTTTGATCTTCTTCTTTTTCTTAAATAAGTCCCTTTAACATTTCATATAATAATGATGTGGTGATGATAAACTCCTTTAGTTTTTTCTTATCTGGGAATCTCTTTATCTGCCCGTCAGTTCTAAATGATAGTTTTGCTGGGCAGAGCAATCTTGGCTGTAGGTCCCTGCTTTTTATGACTTTGAATATTTCTTGCCAATCCCTTCTAGCCTGCAGTTTCCTCTGAGAAATTAGCTGATAGTCTTATGGGAACTTCCCTGTAGGTAACTAACTGCTTTTCTCTTGCTGCTTTTAGGATTTTCTCTTTTTCTTTACCTTTGGCATTTTAATTAAGATGTGTCTTGGAGTGGGCCTCTTTACACCCGTCTTGTTTGGGACTCTGTGCTTCCTGGACTTGCATGTCTATTTCCTTCACCAAATTAGGGAAGTTTTCTTTCACTATTTTTTCAGATCGATTTCCAACTTCTTGCTCTTTCTCTTCTCTCTCTGGCACCCCTACGATGCAAATGTTGGAATGCATAAAGCTGTCCCACAGGCTGCTTACACTATCCTCATTTTGGGGGGCATCTTTTTTTCTTCTTGTTCTGACTGGTTGGTTTTGCTTCCTTATGTTCCAAATCATTGATTTGATTCTCAGTTTCATCCACTCTACTATTGTTTCTGTTTCACACACAAAAAAATCTCATAATGTTTTAAGTAAATTTACGCTTTTGTGTTGAGCCACATTCTTAGCCATCCTGGGATGCATGCGGCCTACAGTCTGCAGGCTGGACACGCCTGCCACATTCACCGCCCGAGAAAACTGGTTCTAGCATCCAGCTGCTTCTGGCATTCCCAGAAACAGCCTCGCTACCCTCCTGCATCCATACCAGTAGCAGCCATGTGATGTCACCTCTTCTGTAACCTGTATCTGTTGTATGCCCAGTCATTAGAGTATAGACAGCTTTCTGCAGTTATTATTCTGGGTTATATCAGTATTTCCTCTTTTTCTATTTCATTCTTCATACATGTGTGTGAATAATTCCCTATATTAAATTCTACCTCATAGAGTGATACGTAAGTTTCTCTTTTCCTGAGTAAACCCCAACTTACCAGAAGGTTACTTTGATGCTTATTCAACCTCAGATCAAAAACATTATTTCTAATACCAAACTCTATCATAGCCATACAGTACCTTAAATTTTATATTTTAAAATGGTAAATTAAAAAAAATAAAACCACAATTTTATAATACATATTTATTATTTTTAAAAGAACATGATTTAAAAATTTTTTAAAAGTCACAGATCATGCAAAAAAAATTGTTAACATTTTGATATAGTTACATCTTTTCTCTCTTCTACTCAGAGATTGCTTGTTTCCCAAATTTGTGATCAAACTATGTATCCATTTTATATACTATCTTTTTATCTTTAAGGTATGCCTTTAATGTTTTTTTTCAATTTCTACTTGCAAAAGATGAGATTTTAAAACTTTCGCTTTGATATATATAACAAAATGACATTTATCACTAACTCCTATTCTATCAAGGACTGTTCTCAAAATAGTACACCATTTTAAATATATGGCATGCATAATTATTTTTATAAAATTTACAACTCAGGTTACTTTTCCAGTATACAGGAAAATAAATTATGTCCTCATTCATCATTATATATGATGAATGAACAAATGTATTTTTGTCAGGGAAACAAGTTAATGGCATATTTATACAATGAACAGAAAACAAAAAAGCCCTCTGCTGTAACCAACAAAAACTTCAAATAAAGTTTTTGTAAAGTTTAGTAAGGCCAACTACTCACCCTCTATTGCTGACAATTGCCTTTTTCAAGTGTATGTAATTTGCAGGAAAGATCCCCTGTAAAAGATAAAAGACTTTTATAAGAAAAAGTAATCTGAGATGAACATCTCATATACTAAAAGAGCAGTCAGATTTCAGCATGGAAATACTCTATCAACTGCACAGTAGATCTCCTGATGTAGCAACCACTTTGCTACTTAAGAATACAGTTTTACAAATTTCATTTAAATAGGAATTTCACTGGTATTTGCAATCAGAGTCTATCCTCAGGGAAAAACTGTGATCTTAACTACAAACAGTATTTTTTAAGTTACAGATTAAAAGTGTTCCATTAAATCACTCTCAGGATATAGACTTATGTACAGAGCTTGGTATGTATCTACAAAACCAACAATACTGTCTAACCAATAACTTACAGATTATTCAGCTCAGCACTAGAGAAACAATTCTCAGACTCTGGCTAAAATTTGTATTCACGAGAGTAAATCAACTTGGGAGCCTCAAACTACTTCTTTTATTCTTTCCAAATCATTTCCACATTTGTATCTGCCATAATATAATTTCGATTCCTAAGGGATAAAATGTATTTTCTTTAAAAAAAAAATAAAGTTTTCTAATCAATGTTTCATCCTTTTCCTGATGTATGAAACTCTTTTAATATAAAATGCAAGTGACCTATTTTTTTTTAATACACTTTGGTCCACACCACTAACAACAAACTCAATCTATGCCACACAAGGCCATTAGCAGCTAAACAGGAATGCATTTTATAGTTTTCACTGTACAGGTCTTCCTCCTTGGATAAATTTATTCATCAATATCTTATTGTGTTTTATGCTAATGTGAATTGGATTGTTTTATTTCTTTTTCAAATACTTCATTGTTAGTATACAGAAACACAACTAAATTCTGTGTGTTAATTATATGTCCTGCAGTTTTACTGAATTTGTCAGTTAGTTCAGTCTTACTAGCTAGGACTTCCCAGTGCTATAATGAATGAGTTGTGACATTGGGCACCCTGTCTGTATGATCTTAGCTGTAGGCTTGTCATAATCTCATCTTTATTAGGTTGAGGTATGTTCCTTCCACACCAAATTTGTTAAGTTTTATTCATGAAAGGGTGTTGTATTTTGTCAAATGCTTTTTCTGAATCTATTGAGATGATCACATAGATTTTTATCTTTCAGTATATTAATCCAGTGTATCATATTTATTTATTTGCAAATGTTGAATCATCCTTGCATCCCTTAGATAAATCCCAATTGATCATGGTGTATAATCCTTTTAAAGTACGGTTAAATTTGAATTGCTAGTATTTTCTTAAGAATTTGTGCATCTAAAAAAAAAGAATTTGTGCATCTATATTCAACAGGAATATTTGGTCTATACTTTTATTTTCCTGCAGTATCCTTACCTGACTTTGGCATCAGATTAATGCTGACCTTATAAAATGAGTTGGGGAGTGCTCCCTCCTCTTCAACTTATTGGAAAAGTTTGAGAAGGATCAGTGTCAATTATTTAAAGTTTGGTATAATTAACCAGTGAGGTCAAGTGGTCCTGAACTTTTCTTTGTTGGGAGGTTTTTGATCACTAATGCAATCTCCTTGCTCATTATTAACTATTTGCATCTTCTACTGCTTCCTGATTCCTTCTTGGTAGGTTGCATGTTTCCACACACATATCCATTTCTTCTACATGATCCAATTGTTGACATATAATTGTTTGTGTAGTTTCTTGTGATCCAATGTATTTCCACAGTATCAATTTTCACATCTTCTCTTTCCTTTCTCATTTTGAGTATTATCTTTTTTTTTCCTTAGTCTGTCTAAAGGTTTCTCAATTTTGCTTGTCTTTTAAAACAACTAGCTCGTAATTTTGTTGATCTTTTCTATTGCTTTACAGTCTCCATTTCATTTATTTCCACTCTGACCTTTGTTATTTCCTTCCTTATGCTAAATATGGGCATAGTTTGCAGTTCTTTTCTTTTAAACTATATTTTATTAGTTATGCTATTATACTTGTCCTGATTTTACACCCCCATCACTCCCTCCACCCAGAACCCCCTACTTCCTCAGGCGATGCCCCCACCATTGTTTATGTCCATGGGTCATGCATATAAATTCTTTAGCTACTCCATTTCTTACACTGTACTTTACATCCCCATGGCTATTCTGTAACTGCCTATTTGCAGTTATTAATCCCCTCACCTCTTCACCCATTCTCCCTCTCCTCCCTCCCACCTGGCATTGTCAGGTAACTAACTTCTCTTGCTTTAAAGAGTCTCTTATTACCTTTAATCTTTGGCCTTTTAATAATGATGCGTCTTGGAGTAGGCCTCCTTGTATCCATCTTGTTTGGGACTCTCTATGCTTTCTGGACCTGCATATCTATTTCCTTCACCAAATCAGGGAATTTTTCTTTCACTATTTTTTCAGATAGATTTCCAACTTCTTGCTCTTTCTCTTCTCTCTCTGGCACCCCTATGATGCAAATGTTGGAACGCTTAAAGTTGTCCCACAGACTGCTTACACTCTCCTCATTTTTTTTTTAATTCTTTTTCCTTCTTGTTCTGCATGGTTGTTTTTGCTTCCTTATGTTCCAAATCATTGATTCTCAGCTTCATCCACTCTACTGTTGTTTCCCTGTGATTTGTTCTTTATTTCAATTAGTGTATCCTTCATTTCTGATCTTTTTTTATCCTGCTGAGATCCTCTCCTCACTAAGTTCCTTGAGCATCCTTATAACCAGTGTTTTGAACTCTGCATCTGACAGATTGCTTATCTCCATTCTGTTGAATTCTTTTTCTGGAGTTTTGATCTGTGCTTTCATCTGGGCCATGTTTTTTTGTCTCCTAGTTTTGGCAGACTTCCTGTGGTTGTTTCTATGTATTAGAGCTCCTTGACTCTGTGTCTTAGTAGT
The DNA here is from genome assembly GCA_004024845.1 of Tonatia bakeri. Taxonomy (NCBI): domain Eukaryota; kingdom Metazoa; phylum Chordata; class Mammalia; order Chiroptera; family Phyllostomidae; genus Tonatia; species Tonatia bakeri. Next base: position 6,533 of record PVIA01009438.1, on the reverse strand, counting down.
GTGGCCTAATATAGTAGGTGTCCTGTAGGGTCCAGTGGCACAACCTTCCCTATCCCCCAAGTTGGGTACTTGAGGTGCACCCTTTGTGTGGGCTGAATACTCCCTCCTCTTGTAGTTGAGCCTTGGTTGCTACTGGCAGATCAATGGGAGGGACTGACTCAGGCCAGTCAGCTACAAGAACTGGCTGTAACCACTGACCACCAACCTCTACCCTCCATGGAGGATCAGCTGTGGGGGAGCAGGATGGTGGTGCTCTGATGTGGTCTCTAACTGTCCACTGGGTGCACTGGCCCTGGGTTTCCTGGGTGGTACAGGGCAAGGTCAGCCCCCTCCTGTGTTTGGCTCTGGGCCACCCTGCCTGAGCTATAAAGCAATCGGAGATGGCTGCTACTTGTCCTGGGCTTGGAAATTCCAAGGTGAAGCTAAGCTGTGACTCTAACCTGACTGCCACCAGAGCTCAGTGAAGCCAAGTGTTGCTTATTTGACAGGATTTAAGAGCCAAGACCAGCCATTCTTATGAAAAAGTATCTTGGGTGGGCCTGTTACAGGATGCAGCCAAGAGGGGGGGCCCCAAATAGGGATTTGGAATGGGGTCCAGAACTCAAGGTGTTCAGGAAATATTAGGATGTCCTCACCCCTTCCCCTATGGGTGTGAGTTGGGGGAAAAGACAAATGGAGCAGGGCCATTGAGAGCTGTTTTGCATAGCAACAGTTTTACAGCTAACCTCTGGTGTGGCCACTTAACATATCTATAAATTTTAACTGGTTACATAGATATGTTAAATAGCTGTGGCCATGCACTGAGCCAGGGGAATGGAAATAACTCGCCCCCAAGATCTAACTCGGAGGGAACTCCCCCGAGTTACAGCATTACAGCACCTGCGTGGGAGCTGGGAGAAGATTGGCTCTGTGACATGGGGCCACACCTGCCCAGACTCATGATGGTAGCCCAGTAAAGCTGGAAGGATATGAGAGTGCTGGCAAGTGTAGTCAATTGTGGGAGGAGTCGGAAATGGGGCTGCAGAGGAAGATTGGCATGGAGATTTGAACCCAGACGCAGCAGCCACTGCACGAGAACCACAAGGCTTTGCCAGAGTGGAGACTCCCACAGCCATTGTGCAGAGAGAACCACTCAGTCTTTAGCAGAGTGGGGACTCCCACAGCCCTGTGAGAAAGAATCACCATGGGGCCTTAGCAGAGAACCATCACTGGGCTTTGGCAGAGTGGCAACCCCCCTCCTCGCAGCCACTGCAGAGAGAGAACCATGCGGCTTTGCCAGAGTGGGGACCCCTGCAGCTTTAGAAGGGGGAACCACCACCCAGCTTTAGCAGAGATCCCGGCGACACAGCTGATGGTGCCAGGAACCAAGGGAGGCCTACCACCCGAGACGGATTACTGGGAAGAACTGGGGGCAGCCGCCTGAGCCACGGACTTCTATTTCTTTTCCTCAGATATGATACCCCAGACTAGGCAAAGGGGGGAAGGAAGGACTGTGTGTGTTTGTGGGTGTTTTATGGGATTGGGGATTTTAATGAAGACATTAGGGTACTACTTTAAGTCTGTACAGCATTAAATAAACATTCCCTTTCCTTTTCATGAATCTCTGGCATTGAGAGATGTCTTCCCTATAAGGTGGCAGATGTAATGAACCTGGGGGGTTCCTTCTGGTAATAGTATATTGCCTTTGGCCCCCCCACCTTGTGTTCTGTAACACCAGCCTATTCAGCATCTGCACCCCACTACCAGTCTAGATGGATATGGTTTCTTGAATTTTGTAGTTGTCAGACTTCCATTCAACTCAATTTCTGACATTCCTGAGTGATGGTTGTTGGATATTTTAGTTGTAATTTTGATGTGGTTGTGCAAAGAGGTGAGCCACGTCTGCCCGCATCGCCATCTTGACCTTGTTTTTCTTTTTTTCTTAAAGATTTTATTTATTTATTTTTAGAGAGGGAGGGTGGGGAGAGAGAGAGAGAGAGAGAGACATCAATGTGTGATTGCTGGGGGCTGTGGCCTGCAACCCAGGCATGTGCCCTGACTGGGAATCGAACCTGTGATGCTTTGGTTCCCAGTCTGCGCTCAATCCACTGAGCTGCACCAGCCAGGGCTATTGACCCTGTTTTTCTTATTGTAAGCATTTATCACGATCACTTCCCTCTTAAAATTGCTTTTTCAGCATTCCATAGGTTTCAGTGTGCTCTGTTTTCCTTTTCATTTGTGTCACAATATTTTATTTCCCTCTTAATTTCTTCTTTGACTCACTGGTTGTTCAGGAGTATGTTGTTTAATTTCCACGTATTTGTGAATTTTCCAGTTTTTCTTCCTGTTACTGAATTCTATTTTCATACCATTAGAAAAGATACATGGTATGATTTGTCTTCTTAAATTTGCCTTGTTATATAACCTACCATTATGATCTATTCTGAAGAATGTTCCTTTACAATTGAAAAGAATGTATATTCTGATGCTGATAGATGAAATGTACTGTATAGATATATACACATATCTTCTCATATCTATATATACATATATCTACTATATGTATATATATATCATACACATATAGTAGATACATATAGTACACATATACTAGATATATGTATAGTATAAACGTGTGTGTATATGTGTCTGTGTATATATATATATATATATATATATATATATAAATGTTATAGAAATGTGGTCTACAGCTCAAGTCCAACATTTCCTTGTTACTCTTCTGTCTGGATGAGTTATCCATTGATGAAAGTGAATTACTGACATCCCTTACTATTATTGTATTGTTATCTACTTCTCATTTCAGATCTGCATTTGTTTAATATAATTCAGGCTCCATTTTGGGTATATATATGTTTATGATTATTATCTTCTTGTTGAGTTGACCCTTGTTATTATATAATGACCTTTTCTGTCTATTTACAGTTTTTGGCCTAAAGTCTATTTTGGTTTCCACTTGCATTAAATACTTTATAATTCTTATAAAACTTTTAATAAGTCATCTTTTTATTTTTCTTTAACTACTAATACCTATGAAAAACCTAGTGAAATTCTCATTGTTGCCATATTATTAAGACAAATAAAAGATGCATAGGAATGTCTTTTTTATTTAAGTGTGTGGAATCACTAAATGATTATCTTTTACCAACACTAAAGAATTTTAACCATGTTCTACAAAATATCACTGCTGAAGAAAATGAAATTGGTTATTAATACTATCTTTCCATTGCTCAGCTTTTTAAGTTTAAGAATACAAATCAAAGTTATTGAGAGGAGGTTATATTTTTTTCTTTGTAGTCTTTAAAAAGCATTATGTTCACAAGTCTCTTACGGAGGAAGTCCATCCCCTGTATTTCCTTCTTCCTGAGCCCTTCTTTATTCGGTGTGGGTGTGTGCTAAGTATGGTTGATGATATAGCAGATGAAAGGACGTATTTAGGAAAACAATCCATCCGATGGGCCTTGAAACAGAATTTGGGGAGCTAAGAATCTTGAAAACACATGAAACAGCTCCCAGAACTCCAAGTCTCAGTGTTGGCCACAGCCATTCCTGGCAATAACTACACTGGGGATGCAGAGAAACATGTGAGCACTTGTTTAAACAAATCTCCCTGTGCCTCCACCTGAGTGGGGTGGTGGGAGGAAGCAGTAACTTCATTCCAGATTTTATTGTTTGCAGATTAAACTGTAATAAGCAGCTGCTTTATTAAGACAGACATAGCAAACTAAATAAATGATAAGTGTTTATCTTCTCTCTCTCTCAAGCACACATTTTGTCTTCTAGATATATTTGTTTAAATGATACCTGTCTATACATTGTTTTGTTTCCTAGTATTACATATTGTTAGGCCTTGTGGAAACATCGTAAATTACAGTTGGCAAACACAAGGCCCAACAGCTGAATGCGGCCCTCCACCTTATTTTATCCACCAGGCACCTTATTTCTACCCCGCGGCAGCACCGAGCTCCTTGCTCCTAGTTAAGGAGTCCTCAAATTTACAGTCCTCAAATTACATTCGGCCTTTGAAGGCAATCGTGAGGTGATATGGTCCCCAGTGAAAATGATTTTGACAACTCTATTGTAGATTGCAATGCCTTGTCTATACTTGTGAATGAATCAACAAAAGAACAGAAATATGTCATTTTTCTGGAAAAAAGATATATATAGATATGTGTTGTTAAAAAATGTTACAAACAATCCAATTAAAAAATGGGCAAAGGACCTGAACAGACACTTGTCCAAGGAGGACACCCAGAGACATATGAAAGGATGCTCAGCATCACTAGCCATCAGAGAGATGCAAATTAAAACCACAATGACATACCACTTCATCCCAGTCAGAATGGCCATCATAACAACCAAATCAACAAACAAATGCTGACGAAGTTGTGGAAAAAAGGGAACCCTAGTACACTGTGGATGGAAATGCAGACTGGTACAGCCACTGTGGAAAACAGTATGGAATTGCCTCAGAAAACTAAAAATGGAACTGACTTTTGACCCAGCAATTCCACTGCTGGGACTATACCCTAAGAATCCCAAAACATCAATTCAAAAGAACCTATGCACCCCATTGTTCATAGCAGCACAATTTACAATAGCCAAGTGCTGGAAGCAACCTAGATGCCCATCAGTAAATGAGTGAGTGGATCAAAAAACTGTGGTACATTTATACAATGGAATACTATGCAGCAGAAAGAAAAGAGGAGCTCCTACCCTTCGCAACAGCCTGGATGGATCTGGAGAGTATTATGCTAAGTGAAATAAGCCAGGGGGTGAAAGACAAATGTTATATGATCTCACCTATAAGTGGAAACTAATCAACAAAACAAACAAGCAAGCAAAATATAACCAAAGACACTGAATTTAAGAACAAACTGACAGTAACCAGAAAGGAGGTGGGAGAGGATAACGGGAAAAAGGAGGAAGGCTTCTTGTCAAGGAACATGTATAAAGGACACATGGACAAAGCCAAAGGCAGGTAGGATGGGAGGTGGGGACAGCTTGGGTGGAGGGAGTACAGGGAGGAAATGGAGACAACTGTATTTGAACAACAATTAAAACAAAAAATAAAAAAATAAAGCTACAATAATCCAAGATTCAGGAATCGAGTTGGTACTACCAAAATACACACTCTCACAAATTACAGCTTTCCAATCATTTATAAGAGTTCTCACATATTCATATTCTAAATGTTTGACAATTTTAAATCAATATAATAAACAAAAAATACAAATAGAAATTATATCCTGCTGCGAACCAAAGCATTGCAGGTTCGATTCCCAGTCAGGGCACATGCCTGGGTTGCAGGCCATGGCCCCCAGCAACCGCACATAGATGTCTCTCTCTCTCTCTCTCTCTCTCTTTCTCCCTCTCTTCCCTCTCTAAAAATAAATAAATAAAATCTTAAAAAAAAAAAAAGAAAGAAATTATATCCTTATAGGCATTTGCAAGACGGAAATAACACCTGAAAAGAGTAATTTAAAACTAAAAATAAGAGAAAAAAAGTTACCTATGAGCACTGGTTTTCAACCAGGAGCAATTTTACCAGCCCCACCCTACCCCAGGGCCTTTGGCAATGTCTGGAGACATTTTTCATGGCCACAGTTTGAGCAGGGGATGTCACTGATATCTAGTGAGTAGAAGTGACATATGCTACTAAACATCTTATAATGCACAAGACAGCCTCCCACAACAAAAAGTTATCTGGCCCAAAATGTCAACAGGGCCCAGGATGAGAAGCCCTGACTATGAAGATATAAAGTTTGAATATATTGTCTTCTTATAGTCATTACTTTAAAACTAACAAAATGAATGATTCTGCCCTGGCTGGCATAGCTCAGTGCATTGAGCGCAGGCTGCGAACAAAAGCATCGCAGGTTTGATTCCCAGTCAGGGCATATGCCTGGGTTGCAGGCCATGGCTCCCAGCAACCACACATTGATGTTTCTCTCTCTCCCTCTTTCTCCCTCCCTTCCCTCTCTAAAAAAAAAAATTAATAAATAAATAAAATCTTTTAAAAAAATGAATGATTTTACTAGCAAAACTAATGGTTAGAACTCTGAGCAATTTTTTAATAAAAATAATGCATGACAATTTTGATATTTTTTCTATACAAGGAAAACCATAATAAGTATTAAGTTACAGAAAAAACACAAGGAAAACTGATATTATATAAAACTGTAAGCAGAAAAAAGATCTTGTAAATGTATTATTTGAGAAGAATGTTCCTAAGTACCTAAGTGTATTATAACTTAATTAAAATATATTTTGTTTGGGCAAATTAATATTAATTGTAACAGAATAAACATAAAATCTAATTCATAAAATTAGGATTATGCACTTATAAATCTTGTTTAAATTCATATTTTAACAAGAACATTATGATCAACAAAGACATCTAACTGAATATTTGAAAAATGTTTCACTTTGTATTTCAAAAAAATTCATCTAATCACACAGCTAATCATTTGGACTAGACCTATGAATAAGTCAATTTGCTTTTGTCAAATACTTTTTAATATATTTTATTGATT
>PVIA01009437.1:0-61183 GCA_004024845.1 Tonatia bakeri | reverse complement strand
TAAATGACTAAAAACATTTTTAATGTGGATAAGCACATTCAGGTTTATAGCTTATAATTTATTTTTAATATATTAAATACCCATAGAGAAAACACATTCATCAAATCTGGTTTGTCAAAGAAATAACAGTCAATTCATTAAACAGGTAACATTCTCACTCCTGAGAGTTTAGCTCTCTCACAATGTCACTTCCTTAGAGCAAAGATGAAAATCATGAAAACCCTCACTACGACATAAGCCCTGAACCAGCAGAGCAAATGGGACAGAATCTGTGTGCTAAACCGCATGCCTTTCTTAGTTAAAAAGGCCCTGGAGTCTTCGGTGGCCTTGCTAGTTTGTGGCTGGTTTGTGGCTGGTGTGTGGGAACTCTCTCCACGTCACTGTGCCAGCAAGGACCCGAGGGGCTTCCTGGACTTGCTCTTTTTCTGGTCTTCCACATCCTACGACCAAGTCTTCTCCATTCTGTCCTTAAATGAAGCAGGAGGTCAGAGAAAAATTCAAACCGCCTTTGTCTCTCACTTGGCGTATTGGATGTTTCTGAACTGGTCTCCTGTCTAGTCTTCATCTCTTCCACGTGGCCCCCTTTCCCGAGTCCTGCCCCCTCTCCCCCCGTTAGCTGAAATGCATCTGGACTCGCCATTGCTCTGGAGACCAAACTGCAGGCAGGGACCACCTCACAGCCCTGCTTGGTGTGGCCTCTGCCTGCCCCTCCAGCTTCAACTGTCCTCTCTGTCACGTAAGCAAGCTCAGTGGACACCACAGCAGAAACGACTTCCCAGTTCCTACATTTCTCTCACTTGCTAGCCTGTCGACCATTCCCAAGCCGGACCTCTGACTTGAACACACACTCTTCTCTCCTGCCTTTTCACCTGTGAGCTTTTAAGCTGCCTATCCTTTGGGGCCCAGCTTAGGAATCCTGTCTGAAAGACTTTGGTGATCACCTGGCAGGAGCCCTGCCATGCCCTGCTTCACAGGGGCTGTTTCTCTGATCACAGAATGGGGGAAAAGGTACAGGGAATAAGAAGCATAGATGGTAGGTACAAAATATACAGGGGGAGGTTAAGAATAGTATGGGAAAGGGAGAAGCCAAAAGAAGCCAAACAAATATGTACGTTACGACCCATGGACATGAACTAAGGTGGGGGGATGCAGGTGGGGGGGTGTAGGGCAGAGGGAAATAGAGGGGAGAAAGAGTGGGACAACTGTCATAGTATAATCAATAAAATATATTTTAAAAAAGGAAGCAGTTAAAGGAAAGGGTAAGATAAGAGCTTTATCCATTCTATTTGAGGTTATCATTATACATAAAGTTAACAGTTGCTTAGTTCCTTTTTCAATCACATGAATATTGATGTGAAATATAAAAAATGCTCTGGAACAAACACAAGAGCTCACAAATGGAATGATAACTGGTTGTCATTTTCAAAGATTGCAACCACTGGGCCAGGAAGGTGAAAGGGCTCTCACATATTCACTCACTGGGTTCACCACCTGCAGCTGGAGCAAACTGCTCCGAGTGCACGGATGTGCCCGCATGTATATGCAGAGCATCGTCATAATACAGCAGTGACTGTGAATCATGACATTTTGAAATGTACTTTTCTTGGTGAAAATTTAAAAGATTTTTGTTGTATTTGTTTTTACCTTGCTGTGGAAAAAAATGTGAGCATTTAGAAGATACTACTTTGGAGTACTTAAAATGGAAATCACTAATGTTTACATTTTACTGAACAGTTAATGAAATATTTTTCCCATTTTCAAAGAGTCATTCTTCTTTTACAGGTGGAATAGAAGACATTTTGGATTATAAAGCAATTATTTATGGGGTTGAGAATATTAGTCTGTTTGGTAAGTAAGCTATTTGGAGAAATCTCCTTCCAGATTTGCATGCATATGAATTGGTACACTACTACAAAAACTAATTGTTCCAAAAGAAATGAGGAGCAGTCTCTCAATATTCACACCTGGTGATTTATACATTTCACACTAAAGAACATGTTATTCATAATTTTTGGCATATAAAAATCATTAACTGTTAATGTAAGTAGCAAGTCAAAGTTTTCTAATTTTAATCTTGAAAATAATCTAATTACATTATGAAACTAAATATTTTTATCTATTCTGTCTCTGCATTGTACATCTGTTAAAGACTCTAATTCATAATTTGAAACCAGTTAATTTTATAAAAATCGTGCTTTCAGGTGAAGGGGGAATTCCACTCAAGTTAAAATTTATTTCCTGGTGGTTTCCTTGATATCCCTTTGCTTTACCACTATGAGAAGATAAGATTTTTGGAAGACGGTAATCGCTTACATACACCAAGATGCAATACACTTTGATGCGTTCTCGCTGCCGTCTCATGGCTCTTGTAACTTGTTCCGAGTGCATTTGACAACATTGGAGGAGACAGGAAACCTGAAGTTATTATTTTCATTAAGCTCCCCTACACGTATTAATGGTGTCCTGAATTATCCATAAAAAGATGGTTATGTCCCTCTGGGGGGGTGCTCAGAGGAGCTTAGCAATCGATTTGCTCATGTTCTTTGACTGAAGTGAATTTTTTAACATCTATTATTTGCAGGCTATTGAGGGAGGGGCTTCATCAGAGCCACTGGTGCCATATACCACCCTCCCTAAGAACATGGATCCCCTCAGCATGTTGTTCTGTCTGCATCCTGGCTCTTACCTCAGAAGCAGAACCAAAAGGCTCTCTGGCTGGCTGGGAACATGAGCTATTCTGCCCTCCACTCCCCTTCTGTCTCCTGTCTTCCCACCCTGCTATCAGTGCACCAGCTTGCACCCTCCTCTTTTACAGAAACATGAAATCCTCACGCCTAACAACTCACCCACTAGACACCTAATGTTTCAGGATGCTCAGTGGGGACACCTAAGGCCATGCAGCAGGTAAGTGGTAGAACCGGAATTCAGATCCTAGTCTGTCCACAGTTTGCTCCATGATAGCGTGGAGATTTCTATTAGTTATATATTTTAGAACACATATGAAACATGTTGCAGCTTTGTTTGAATGGTTGTTAAGTATGATCTCTTTGAGCTAAATAAGTTAAGTCCTCCTAAAATTAAGCAATTCCATTTTGAGAGTTCTTGGACTAAATCTATTCAAATCTAGAAAATTGCCCAGTGCCCAATAAACTGAAGGCCCCCATGTTGATCCCTGGCCATATTTTTTAACATGAATTTTTAAAATTAAGCTAACAGATATTTAATTTAATTAATTAATTAATTAATTAATTATAGAGACAGGGGAAGGGAGGGAGAAAGACAGGGGAAAAACATCGATGTGAAACATTGATCGGTTGCTGTAGCTCAGTGGATTGAGCGCGGGCTGCGAACCAGGCATCGCAGGTTCGATTCCCAGTCAGGGCACATGCCTAGGTTGCAGGCCGTGGCCCCCAGCAACCGCACATTGATGTTTCTCTCTCTCTCTCCATCCCTCCCTTCCCTCTCTAAAAATAAATAAATAAAATCTTAAAAAAAAAAAAAAGAAACATTGATCGGTTGCCTCTCTCTCACTCCAACCAGGGACTGGGCCCGTAACCCAGGCACGTGCCCAGGAATTGAACCAGCAGCCTTTCACCTTTGAGATGATTCTCAACCAACTGAGGCACACTGGTCATGGCAAGAAGATGGATATTGTACGGTACTTTTTTCTTTTCTTCTTGTAAAACTGGTATCCACGAATTAGCACACAGTGCAAATGGGAACACAGGGATGTGGAGTGTTTTACACCATAACTTCGTTTATGGACACCTCAGAAACACAACTTGCCTGGACGGGAAAATCAGACACCAGCGGGACTAAAGAATACGTTTATTTTGCATCAATTATACATCCTTCATTATTTTACATTCCTTTAAAAAACTCAAAAAACAAGTTTGTTCTTTCCTCTAAAAAAGTTATCAACCTGTATAAAGTCACCCTTAATAATACACTGTATACTTAAGAAAAAATACATAAACCAATATTCAAGTAAAATCCATAATTTCCTGGTTTTGTTCTGTTTTATTTTACTTTTTCCAGTGTGTGGGGCCTACACTTTGCAATGGACTTGACATGGAAAACACAGATCAAGACACATGCTCCCGAGGCAGGTCGGCATCATGAGCTGTTAGATCACATCAAGAACACTGCACCCCCGGACCCTTCACAGAACAGAACGACGGGAGATCCCCCCAAAGGACGTGGCAATCCTGTGAGCGATGGTAGGTTTTGTTTTTGTTTTCCTATAAAGAATCACTGAAAAAACCTGTCAGTCACATGCTAAATGATTCTCACCCTTTGACATGGTCACCCTGTTACAGAACAACAAGGGGGGGCCAAGGGCAATATACTATTACCCAAAAAGAACCCCCAGGTTCATTATGTCCCTCGCCTATAAGAAAGACGTCTCTCAATGCCAGAGATTTGTGAAAAGGAAAGGAAATGTTTATTTAATGCTATACAAACTTAAAGTAGTGACCTAATGTCTTCATCAAAATCCCAAAGTCCCTTAAAACACCCACAAACATGCATAGTCCTTCCTTCTCTTTTTGCCCATTCTGAGGTACCGTATCTCAGGAAAGGAAATAGAAGTCCTTGGCTCAGGCAGCCCCCAGTTCTTCCCAATAATTTGTCTCGGCTGGTAGGCCTCCCTCATTCCCAGCACCATCAGCTGTGTTGCCGAGATCTCTGCTAAAGCCGGGTGGTGGTTCCCCCTTCTAAAGCTGTGGGAGTCCCCACTGTGGCAGAGCCTCGAGGTTCTCTCTCCACTGCCCCAGCCATGTGGTCCTCTCTGCACAAGGGCCTTGGGAATCCCCACTCAGCCAAAACCGTGTGGTTCTCCCTCCTCAATGGCTGCGAGGAGGGGGGTCACCACTCTGCCAAAGCCGAGTGGCAAGTTGTGGTTCTCTGCCAAAGCCGCATGGTGATTCTCTCTCACAGGGCTGCCGGAGTCCCCACTCTGCTAAAGACCAAGTGGTTCTCTCCCTCCTGCACTGGCTGTGGTCCTCTCTCTGCACTGCCACAGCTGTGTAGTTTTCCTCTGCACAATGGCTGCCATGTCTGGGTTTAAATCCCTGTGCCAGTCCTCCTCTGCAGCCCCATTTCTGACTCCTCCCACACTCCTCCCACACTCAGTTACACCTGCCAGCACTCATATCCTTCCAGCTTCACTGGGCTGCCATCATGAGTCTGGGCAGGCGTGGCCCCATGTCATGGAGCCAGTCTTCTCCAAGCTCCCATGCAGGCGCTGTAACTCGGGGGACCTGTCCCCCAGTTATGTCTTGGTGGGGAAGTCCCTTTTCATCCCTCTGGCCTAGAGCAAGGCCACAGCTATTTAACATATCTAATCGATCAGCCAAAGGCTATAGGTATGTTAAATGACCATGCCTTGGATTAGCTGCAAAGCTGTTGCTGTACAAAACAGCCCTGCATGTTCTTGCTCCGTGTGTCCCTTCCCCAACTCACACCTGTGGGGGAAGGGGTGAAGACATCTTATATGTCTTTCTAATATTTCCTGGACACCTTGAGTTCTGGACCCCATTTCAAATGTCTGTTTGGGGTCCCCCCTCTTGGCTGTACCCTGTAACAACCCTATGGTCAATGGGAGCTAAGGGCTTGGAATAGAGCTGCACCTTATAGAATTCATTGAAAAAGGGATGTCCATTGTGACTTTTGTCTCAGTTAAGTGCCCTGGGGTAAGAGAGGGGAAAACAAAATGCTGTTCATTGTGGATATGCTGGTCCATTCCCCAGGGGTCTGACCCATTTCTGAAACAAGCTGGCAGCCGGAACGACATGTGTCCCATCTACATGGTGGGGATCTGCGGGCTTTGGCAAAAGAGAAGAGCCCGAGTGTTAAATACTGACCTAGGAGTCCTGCTTCTGCTTAGAAGGGGCAGTTCTGCTCGGACTCCAGTCCTGCTTCTTCACCTGTGATGTGGGGTAGTTAATTGTATCTACTTGGTAAGATTTTTGCAAGAAAGGAGAAAATGAAAAAGCATCTTTATGGTGCATACTATGTTACAACAATGGTAACTATTATTACATTTGTTTAAAAAATTGCAGGAATGATGAATTGATAATTCCCTACAAGAGGTAAAAGTGAACGCAGCTTCCTCAATAAACTCCAGAGGGTCACATCCTGCTTTCCTTTCCTAGTCCCGGCAGAGAGTCTGCCTTTGCAAATATCTACATGTGTATTGCATGTGTGTGTATTACGTGTGCGTATGTGTCTCTCCTCCCACACCATGCCTCCCACCTTCACAGGAGGAGGGAGATGGTCACTGAGGGCAAGGAGGCTGTGATTATAAATGAAGTCGGTGAGTGGAGAGGCTGTATTATTTGAACATGTTCCCTCAAGTTAGCACCAAGAATTGCTGCCCAGAAGAGAGGGTGTGGTGTCCCTCTGTCACCTGTGGTCCATGCAGTACAGCTCCTGCGGGGAGGATGCTCCCATTTCTAGGCTTATCTGTGTGTTCAGTAGAATTGCATGTCTTTGGAACTGGGTTTACTTGAGAACATGGGGATTCAAGTTGTGCGGGACACTGCGTTTTTTTTCTTTGGCTTGGGAGAGAATAAATACTATAGGTTTGGCTTGGATATGGGCCTAATGTTGTCTCAGTTAAAAACAAAACCATGTAAAGAACCGAAACTTAGGTAGAGCGCTTAACAGTCTTTTATTGAAATGCCGATGGACTTTGGCCCTAACCATCAGTGTGTGCTGAGGCTGAACGCAGCCCTTTCCCCTTCCTGGCCCCGCTGTCTCTCCTAAAGCCCTCTCAGCTGGACTCCCTGCGGTTGGCTGCGCTCTTTTGGTCTATTGTGTGGTGAGTTTCCCTGTGAATTTTCTATCTCTGGTGGGAAGCACTTGTGTCCCCCAGGTTTGGACAAACCTGCTCCATCCACATGGTGGGTCTGAGTTAGAGGTTGCAGTCTGACATAAGAGAAATGTATCCCACACAAATGCTGCTAACGCTAGCAGCGACTGGTGGAACATTTCCGGAAGGTATGGAGTCATTTAGTCCCTGAACTTTGATGCTAACCTTCAACATAAAAAACTAAGGTTTAGCATCCAAACGATCCAGCAGATTATCATCCGAAATGACATTTGACCACCAGATGTATGCAGCCATATGAGAGGGATATATAAATTTATATAAAGGTTTGCGTAAGCCTTCGTAAACATTTTGTGATTGAATAAATGAGTGGAATTTTGCAATCTGGAACAGCCAGTCAGAAAGCTGGTTGAGACAGGTCCAAGTTTAATATAATAGGACGATTTTCAACCTTCGTCATCTTCACAGCACAGAAAAACTAATTACTAAAACTGTGGCATAGCGGAAACATTTTTTGCCAATCTGACAAAAATAGGTATAATTTTGATTCATTCACACTGGATGGCTATTATTTTTTAATTTGACAATCTAAGGGAAGAGAGGTCAGCGCCCCTGACTAAGTAGTAGGGCATTGCACGTTTTAAAAATCGTTGTCGTCGGGGGGTGTGCCACAGAAGAGAAGCCCGGGCAGAGGGAACAGCACGTTCAGAGTGACAGAAGCGTCAGGGAGGGCGAGGCTGGGGTCTCGGGTGGGGGCAGAGCGCGCACTTAGCACTTGGCTTTACAAAACCCTAACACCTGTGGTGAAGGAACGTGTTTGTTTGGTTGGTTTTCTTAAATTTTCAAATGCTGGGACCAACACTTTTTACAAAATCCAGTAACAGTGAATTACTAGAAAAGTGATCATGTGATAATTGAAACCGGAAAAGATGGCGGCGTTCGGGCTTCCTGTCACATACCAAGCTCGTTAAGCAGAGACAGGGATTGAATCTTTATGGGCATTTTATTCAGGTGGCCGGTGATCTGAGAAAATGGTGTTCGCACCGTAATGAACATCTTACGTTTTCTTTCCCAGCCAACGTTTTTATAGCAGGGAATAAACAAGGTATGGGGAGGGGTTTTGAAATTCAGGGAAAATTATGTGAAAGAAGACTGCAGCATTCTAACCCTGGGCAGTTAGCTCTTCCCGGGTGTGGGTGGTCTTGTGTCTCTCCCTGGAACACAATGGCCCAGATGCCTCCACTTGTCCCCAGGTGGTGGTCTTTAGCAGTGCCCCAGGAGGTTGGCTGTCTCTCCCAGGAGCTAGGGTGGGCCTCATCTGTAGTTTCTGAAACAGTAGCTTTAACATATGCATTACTTACTAGGCTTATAACTATTTACCTTAAACTAAATTTTTCCAGCTCTTGAGTCCCCTATTGATATCAATGCCTCTAATTGCTAAATTTCTATTTCTTTACATATCTCATCACGGACCAGTGGAAAGCAGTTTGCTGACTGCCCAGCACGCCAAGGAGCCCTAGTCGGAGAACGGTCAGAGAGGAAACTCGAAAGAGGGTGGGGCTAGACTGTCAAGAAGCTTGTACCCGATTATTAAAGAATTCTAAACTTGATGCACTCAAAATTAGCATAAGTTATCTTCCTGAATTTATTTGCATTGCAGGTTAACTTGCCTAAAACTTTTGTGCTGAATAGTTGTTTGACAAAACATTTAAAAATTGATTCCAGTTTTGGAGATATGGGTTAGTATCCCATAAGTTGCTTAGTACCATTTTTTAAAAAATAACCTCCTTTGTGGAAATTCGGGTTCGTTTGGGTAAAGGGACCCTTTACATTACCTAGGTTTTCCCTCCCCTCTTCTCTCTCTTGTGTCTGTTACCATCTGAGCTGGCAGGATTGTCCAGCAGGGGTCTTGAGAGACCAGGAATGATCAGTGAGCCCACCTGCCTTTTATTGTCCTGAGCTCTTACAGTGTCTTTATAGTCCCTGGTTTCCAGATGCTTCGCATGTACAGGGCCACACTGGGCCGGCTGGGCTCAGCCTCCCAGAGGAGCTTCAACGCAGCCCGGGAGCACCCTGACTGCCCGGGAGAGGAGGCAGCTCTGGCTCCCGGCACATCTGAGGGATCACCAGCCTGGGACTGGTGGGCCAGTCACAATAAGGTGAATATTTCATTTTAAAAATGTCTGAGTAAAATGACTCTGTAAATGAAAATTAAGGAGCCTCTGAGTGAAAATAAAATGTTTGCTAGTATCCCTTAAATACCACAAGACAGTATTCCTTTACTTTGGTTATAATGAGATTTCTAGTTAGAATCCTTTCTAGAGTCCAGGATGCAACCAGTGACTGTGACCTTCATTCCATCCCAAGTTTTCCCCGGCTGAGGGAGAGAGGGGCTGCTCTTACAGGGGGTCAATATCTTTCAGTCACTCTCTGCTTTCCTGCACGGTGGACCCTCGTTCTGGGACTGGGGTACAAGGCCAGCTGGACGCCTCTGCCTTTTGGCTCCTAAGGCCTGCCTCCAGGAAGTGCTTACCGAGTGGCATTTGTTCCGGAGGGTTCACCTGGCCAGCCAGGTGCAAAGCCCTTCACGTCCATCGTTCCCTTTCCTCTGCACTGTAATCTTGTGGTACAGGTTGGACTCTCATTTTCATTTGAAAGGCACACATGTGCTTTTTCCCTGAACCTTCTGAAAATATGTGGCAGACATCATGACACTTGACGACTAAGTGCTCTGTGTGCATGTAGTATCATCTTCATGGTTAGACATCCTTTTTCGCACCTTAGAACTTCATAATCCCATGATGTCATCTCACACAGTCCGTTTCAAATTCCCCACTGTCCCAGATGGCTTTCATTTTAACTGAGGCTTAGTTAAGCGTTCTTCCACTCACTGTTTCGTCTTTTAGTTTTTTGAATCTAAAACAGCAGCCTCTGCTTTGGTTTGTGTTTGTTTCATTGACATTGAGTCTTTATGAAGTGTCCAGATCAGGTGACTGGTAGAATGTCCTGCTTCTAGGTGTAATTAGTCTGTTGTTTGCCTCATGGTAATTCAGGTCCATTTACTTTTGATAGAAATATTCCATAAGTGATATACATTCTTTACATTATATCACATCAACAACACAAAAATCAGTTGTCACAGGACTGTGGTGCTTGCTGCCAGACCTCTCCACTGCAAAAGTGCCTTTCTTCCTGTTTCCTTACTGAGTCATTGGTGGGATGCTAGCAATTCCTGATTCTCAAAAGCCTTTCAACCGAGGATAGGAGCATTCATTGAATATTTTTGCCTGAATCGACTTTTCCATGGAGGTCTACAAAGTGATGATTTTCTGATTTTATCACTTTTCTATTTCCTGATATTCTTTTGTAGAAAAGAGATTTTCCCTAGTTTCTCCCTTCCCTCTTGCTCTTTCAAATACTATTATGGTACATAATGTTCTAATTATCCCAAATCTGAGACAGTGAGAATCCCCTTACAGAACTGCTATGACCTTTGCACATGGACCCTTTTATCTCTGAGCTTTCTGGCTGCGTGGAACAGCAGATGGTCCTAGCCTCACCTCATGCTTTCTCTTCCCCATGACTGGAATCAGCCCGTTCATCAAGAAACCTGAATTCCTTTAGTTTATAGAAACCAAGATCTCTGAGGTGTGCTTATGTTACTGTGATATTGTTGCTCTTAGCCCTTTTAGTGGGTAGACCAGATTGATATCCAGATACACACACATGTACACACGCGCACACACACACACACACAATTTGGTCATGAGTTAATACCGATGTTAACATTAAATAATTGTTAGATAACAAATAAATTCACAATGCAACTTTTTTACCTTTAAAATTTTATAAAATATAAAATTTTATATTTGCATCCATTTTCTCCAGTGAAAATGTTGATTTCTTGTAAAGTGAATGCACATTGCTTGCTCTATCCCAAATTATACATAAAATAATTTTGGAATCATAATGCTAACGTACTGGCTCTCCTTAACATCCCACTAAGAGCAGACGAAAGGCAGCTCATTATAAATGAGGCTGATGAAGTGGTTGTCGCCCCCATCAGGAGAATCCCAGCAGGACCCTGACACAGCCAGTGCAACTCCCTTGACAGAACCCATCTGAGCTCTGAATGGTGGGGACATAGGCTTCCTAGAACATTAAAAAAGGTGCTTACTGGAAGCTTAGGAAGGGGATGCCCAAGTCAAAGAGTCTGTATACAATACAGGCTGTTAAACAGAAACCAAACAAAGACCATTCTAAATTTTTAGAAAGGATCTATCAGACCTATTGAAAGCACACTGATGCTGACCCAAGCACCAGAAAATGTCCGGATGGTCGATATGACTTTTATTAGGCAAAGTGCCCCAAATATCAGAAGGAAGCTCCAACGTTTAGACAGGGTGCTGGGAATGAATCTCCCAGGTGGCGGACATAGCCTTTAAAGTTTACCTTGCCCAGGAAACAAGGAAATTGAAGCAGGACACGGTTTTCTTAGAAACAGTGCCGGTAAACCAAAAGGAGAGGCAGGCCCTGAAGGGAACGGGGAAAGACCCACTGGGCACCGGTCAATGTGCCTATGCAAAGAGGTGGCCCTTGGAGAGAGGACTGCCTGAGACTCAAAAGGAAAACTAGAGAGGATGGAAATCCCCACTGAAAAATAGTAGCAGGGAAGGTACTGGCTGATGTCAGGGAGCATGGGAAAATATCAAGCTATTTTATTGGACAACCTGAATGTTACCTTACAAATCACCACTACCTTAAACCTGGCCACACTACTCCTGGACTCAGAGGGAGGCCCAGACCTCCAGCATGATTACCTGACAATAACTGGCCAAGTTTATTCCAGCAGACTGTATCTGTTGGACTAGCCACGGACAGAACCTGACTGGGTGTGCTCCCAGAAGAGAGCAGCTTCATGGAGGATGGTCAGCGATGAGCTGGTATGTGGCAATCACCAGAGACAAGGTCACAGGAATGCAGCCCTTCACCATAGGAAGCTCAGCACAAAAGGCCGAACTGATGGCCCTCACCAGAGCTTTAAAATTGTCCTGGGGAAGAATGTCGACATCTATACTGGCTCTAAGTACTCCTTCCTGGCAGTCCATGCCCATGGGGCAATATGGAAGGAAAGAGGGCTCTTAACTTTGGGAAATCAGGACATGGAACGTGAAAAAGAGATTTTACAATTGCTAGAGGCAGTGAATCTACCAAGCCATATTGCCATAATGCACTGCCCAGGACATAAGAACAGTTTCCAAATGAGCCAGGGAAACCAAACTGCTGATAAAGCAGCAAGACAAGCTGCCCAAGGGCCAACACTCCTTGGGGCTTTGATTTCCCACCTGCAGTTGTCAGAATTTAAACCTCATTATGCATAATGAGATGAGGAATGGCCCGTGAAAGGGGTTCTCTAACACCAACCCTAATTCTATGTGGAAGATCAACACCCATGGTATGATCTTACTCCCCAAGGCTCTAGTGTATCCCACCCTAAAACACCTACACAGCAGGGCCCCATTATGGAAGGGATGCTTTAGCAGACCTCATTGGGCCACATTGGAGGGGCCCTCATTTACAAAGGACCATTCAGATTATCCAAGCCTGTCAGATATGCACCCAAAACAATCCTAAAACAGAATGTGCGGCAACAGGAAAGGGAGTACAATATAAAGGGATATACCCATTTGAAGACTAGCAAGCTGACTATACACAGATGCCTAAAACCATAGGAAACAGTAAATTTTTATTAGTTACTGTAGATGCATTTTTTGGATAGGTAGAGGCATATCTGACCAGAACTGAGAAGGCAACTAAGGTAGCAAAACTTCTACTCAAAGAAATAACCCCTAGGTTTGGGCTTCCTTACAGCATTCACAGCAACAATGGACTGTCACTCATTTCAGAAATCTCCCAGAAGACAGGAGGGGCACTACAGAATCAGTGGAGACTGCCTACACCTGGGAGACCTTCATCTACCGGGAAGACTTAGGAAATTAACCACACGACAAAGGAAGACCCTGTCAAAAATGTGCCAGGAGCACATCTGAAATGGAACCCAGAACTCCCTATTGACTAGCTCTGGATTAGGATAGAACCCTGAAATGAACTTAAATTAAGCCCATTTGAAATCGTTTATAGAAGACCCTTTCAAATTTCTGTTTTAGGAACATCCTCTTTATATTTAGAACATGAATCAAAAAGCAAATAATATGTACAACATCTAGGGCAAATACTGACAATTTTGCACAAGTTTGTTCATCTACCCATCTGATGAGCTCTTACATCTGTTCTAGCCAGGAGACCGAGTCTTAGTAAAGACCTGGAGGACTCGAGGTCCTGACAAGCAGTGAGCTGAGCAATGGCCTGGTCCCTACAACATCCTGCTGACAACGCAGTCTTCCCTAAAGCTCACAGGAATCAAGCCTTGGATCCAGCACACCTGGGTAAAGCAGGTACTGCCTGGGGAAGACTGGATCTTGCCACTGCTGTTGATACCCCAAGGGAAATTGGCACCTGCACTCCTGAAGGAGATTTGAGATTCCTCTTTCAGAAAGGGACGGCATCTCCCAAAGCTAAGTGACAATGTTACTTTTTAATTTATTCTGCATTTCCCAGACAGTGGCTTCCTCGGCAAATTTATTCTGTTGTCAGGTGGGCCACCCAAAGCTTCACTCAGGGTTAGGTCATGGGGATCCTTTAGTCTCTCTAGTTTTCTGATTCACTACAATCCCCTCACCAGTAGGCATACCCCCTAGTAAACACCTGTTTGTTCGTCAGCACACTAGGTCTCACCGTAGAAGCCCATCTACAACACTACTACCAGCTTCACTTGTTCAGCAGGGCCATGCTCTAGACACCACCTATGCTGCCCTATGAAGACCCTTCTCCCTCGCCTGAGGGCTTCCTTCTGGATCTGAACCCCCTTCCATCCTTTGTTACATAGTAAGAATCTCCAGACCTGGAGATAGGTAAGACTATGTCCCTCGATAGCAGGAAGTGACTACAGAAGATGAGACCTTCATACATTTCCCCTTTTAAGATTACAGGGGTTCAGAGTTTGAGCGGGGGGAGTTCTGTAGATAGTCCATAGGAGCACCGAGGAGTCTCCCCCTTTGCCAAGATGGCAGCAGGGCAAGGTTCTTACACTATGTGGGTGGAAAGCTAGAAATATGAATGGGAAAGGCCTGAGTACACCAAAAACTAGAAATACAAATGGATAGGGTCCCAGTGCATCAAAAGTTAGAAATATAATTGAATAGGAAAAAAAGTCCTCCCCTCCCTATCCCTACGACAACCTCAGGCTTGAGCAGGAGATGAGATGGTCTTTGAGACAGGAGTCCAGTATTCTCCCAGGTTGCATGGCACCTGAATAAAAACCTCTTTCATTTTGCACCAACACCTGCCTCATGAACGTGGCTTTTGTTGCAGCAGGTGGCCGAACCTCCATTTTGTTTGGTTGAGCCAATATCATTTTGTGTAATGGGTGAATGAATCATTTCAGTGGAGAAGTTCCAGACATAGAGATAGCAGTCACAGTGGAAGACAGAATGTTAGCTTCAAAATAGCAAATAAAAGTCCATTTAATGATGCCAACGTCTCTTAACTGCTCCCTCAGAGCTGCTCTCAGAACTCTCACTCCCACATAACTCCATGCAGTGAGCATGGGCGGGCTCTTCCCTGGAGAAGCTGCATTGGCAGAGACTGACTCCCCACATTGTGTGTCCACAGTGACATGGCCAGCACACCACTGACCCACTTGGGGAAGGTGGCATAAGGCTAAGAGGAATGAGTGGTGTTAAGTCTTAGGGATGGGAAGTCCATACCCAAGCGCTGACAGGTTCTGCTTGCTGAGGGTCCTCACTGTATCCTGGATCTGTACATTGCTAACCCTAACCCTACCTGGTCTTCTTAATGCTGTTCTCACTCCCAGTGTGCTCTGCACTCTGCATCGCCACAAACAGAACAGAGAAGTTAAGTGAACAGCACAGTTGATCAGTAAGATATACAGAAAGATATGGAGATTCAGCTAGTTTATTTCATAACAAAGAGTTTTCATGGTCCAAGTGGTTTTACTTATTTACTTAAGGCTTATAAATAAAAATGACATATATGAGTACGTGGATCTGTTCATGTGCTTGGGTCTACCATTTATCTATCAGTCATCTATCTCTCCTTGACTAGCACTCCAAATGCTTTTATATGTTTATAAAGATAATACCTTTATTATTTCAAGGTAAGAAAACAATCATAAAAACAGTGGTAAATCTACTAAATTAAAATTTTCCAAACAATAAAATTCTTCATGATAAATTATATTTTCAATGCAACCCTTAAAACACTGATTAAGGATTTGTATCCAGAACCTATAAAAAACACATTTAAATCAATAACAAAACAAAAACCAAGCAGTAGAAATAAGTGCAAAGGCTATTAAGAGGTGATAAATAGAACAGGAAATCTTAACTTCTAATAAGTATAGGAGAAGTTGCTTAGCCTCAGGAATAATCTGGAAAATTCCAATTAAAACAATGAGGAAATGCCATGTCACAAACATGGGATTGTTGACAATTTGAAAGAGGAACAGAAACTCTACGAACTGGTGATTTAGAATCAATTGTTTTCACGTGGCACTAACCACTAACAGCTGAGATCCACATTCCCACAATGCAGTGATTCCAAAGCCAGGGTAATACTCTGTGAAAGCGTACACAGATGCACACCAGGAGAGAGGGGCCCAATTGCAGCACTGCATGAATAAATTGGACTTCTCCACCCAGAGCCACACTACACCTTGGTTAAAATCTGTGCACTGTGGACGCATTTATCTGTCACCCAGTGCTCTGTATCTCCCACCCTTTCTCACAGCCACTTCTCTCTCTGCCTCTCCTGCTGAGCTCAGATCTACCTTCTACTGGTCTCTTCAGTGCTATGACCCACTATTTAATCCAATCAATGACTTTCTAATGGTCAAGCCTATTTCACTGACAAAAGCATCGTTTGGACTTTCTGATGAGTACCATCTATTTTCTCACATTTCCTGTCTTTACTCAGTGTTCCTCATCATTTCAAAACATCATTTTCCATAGCCTCTGACTGGCAGCTCTGCATTTGAGGTTCTTGGGGACCTGGCCATGTTTGGTGTCTGTGAAACCTCCCTAGTGAGGGATGCTCTGCTCCTCCTCCATCTCCTGCTCTCACAGTGTGTACTCCCTGGAGGAAGGGCTCGAGCTGGAGGTCCCCCTTGTTAATGTTCCCCAAGGGACAGGGACACCAGGAGTATCACCACCTCAGACCCCACTGTAAGTTCCTTTCTTAATTTGAAGTTCTAGGGCATTTTAGATGTGATAAAACCACGGGAATTCATAGCCCATGGGCACAACATCACAGTGAAACTGTATTTTCTCCTCACTCAGAGGCCAGGAGAAGACCATACTGTGGGACCAAAGAAAAGAAGGAAGACAAGAAAAACATGACACACAGACCTGGAACGCCAGTGCCGGGGGCCTCCCAGGGCGTGGAAGTAAACATTTCTTCATTGCTGTAATTTTTTCCTAGATTAAAAATCTTGATTAGCCCTTGTCTTATTTTGTGGAAAAGACACATAAGCAAATATTTTTTAAGAATGTTGAAAACACCACAAATGTCACACACCTGCGTGTGTCCGCTTGCCCATGTATACATTTTACACTAAAAATTATTTTAGGAGAGTTTTGCATTAAAATGTCTGCAGTGGTTTCACCTGCACTGATACATACAAAAGATGTACATAGTAGGCTTCTAATGTGTATATTCTCTAATCTGTATTTTCGTTCACTACTATATGACCAACACTTTCCTCTTGTGGTGTGTATTTTAGTGTATGTGCTTTATTAATCCTTGAATAGTGTTCAATTATAAAACATGGTATACACCATAATTTGTCACACAAATATCCTATTGTTGGACACTACTCTTGTTTCCATTTTTACAATTACATAGCACTTCATGAACTCTCTCATACAGATGATTTTGCAAAATGGCTTGGAACTTTTCAAAAACATCTGTACTATCTCTTGCAGAAATGTTGCACCCACAAACAGTGGGAGCCCCATTTCCTATGCCACAGACAACGTTGTCTATGGCATGCCTGTCAATATCTCTACTTCTTCACCTCTGTTCCCAGAAATTAAAAGCCACTACACACATGACCCCCGTGTTCCTCTGCAGGCTCCCCTTGGTGACTCCACAGGTACTGAGTTAATTCCAGTCGGGACCAAACATTCTGTTTCTGAACTTCCAGCTTTGAGCACATTTCACCCCTGCCCGACACCTCCCCACTCGCTACCAAGTGAATCCTACCTAATCCTACCTGGCTCATCCCACTGGGTGCCTACCCAAGATCCATCCCCCATTTTACTCCTTAATGTGTGGAGCCCCAATCTGGGGGTAAAGTAATGCGACTGGATGAAACAGTTTCCTAACATTACTCAAAACTCAGAGGTGGTCCAGTTCTGGCCAACAGAGTGTGCAACATCTCCGAGAAGGTGCACCTTTCGGTTAGAAAGACGAAGTATTGAGAGAAGACATCTTTTTGCTCCTCGCCTCAGGCTCTTCTTTCTGCTCGTAACTCCAGCATGGGGCCTGAAGGTGCAAGAGTGTTTATACAGTCGTAGGGCAAAAAGCTCGAGAATGAGAGCTCGTATTAAAGACAGTGGAGCAGAAAGGCAGCTGGCCAGGGGCCCATCTCCCACTTTGATGATGCTTTTCCTCCTCTTGTTCTTGCAGATCAAAGCAGAGCATGATTTCCCTCACCCCTGAAGCTGACCTCTGCGTGTCCCCCACTCCTGTACGCCCACAGTCCCACTCAAAACAGCATGTGCCCCTTCACTGCGGCCCCTTCGTCCAATCGTCCAGGCTTCTCTCGCCTGTCAGGACCCTCCCTCAAATGAGTCCTGGTGGCGCCAGCGAGCTGCCACACTGCCAAACTGCTTGTGGCTGAGAAACAGCCCATCGCTATGAACCCACAGCTGCAAAGATTTCCTCTTTCTTGCACCAAATATCCTTTCATCATCCTTTCTGTGAGGTGCAATTTCTTCCGGGAATAAGTCCCTTCTCCACGTTGCCAGTTCTCTCGTCGCCTGCATCCCCCCCATTGTAAGGAGCCTCTCTGTGTGTCTGTCGGTCTGCTCCTCTCTCTCTTGGTTTACAGTTTTGTAACTGTCACCAGAAAGGGACTGTAATCTCCTGTGCTATTATCAATTGATTATTAGGATTGTCTGTCTAGAAAAGTACCAGTTCAGAAGAATTATGAACACATTAACATTGACTTAAAACCATAAATAAACATTCATTAAATATAAGCAAACATTTTGGAAACCTATTATCTAATACTTATTCCAGCTTTGCAAAGATGAGTAATAGTAGCAAGTATAACAATGCATCAGAATAATGGCCTAAAAGAAACATTTTACATATACATCAAAGTAAATGCACAAAATTGGTAGAATTTAACGATAACGTGGGTTGTTTTTTTAATCTCAGAAAACCAGGAATAAGTGGCAATTCTTACATTTATTAGGAATTTTGTACCCAAACCTACCTCCAACATCACAGTCAATTTAAAAGCACTTGAGTGCATTCATGGCACGACTGAGGAAAAGGAGGCCGCGCCCCATCGCCGACAGAGCTGACGGCTCTCTCAGTGGGCCAGGCCCCTGCTGTGGGACAGGGAAACATGGCTGACGCACAATCCAAAGTCATGAAATAATTAATAGGATGCGTGATCGCCTTAATGTGTTATTGTCATTGTATAAGGAGGCTGTTCAACGTAGCATTGTTATATGAGTACGAATTTTTAAGACAGCGTTTTTACCTGACCAATTTTCTGAACTCTAATCAGTACTCATTTGATACACGCAGTTGTTCAACGACTGTTTTACAGCCTGTTGGAAGCACATGACACTCCTTTAAATTAGACTGGAGATGACGGTGAACCGATTGGAGAAGTGTTTGGGAGGAACAGCCGTGGAGTTTAATCCATGGAGTTTAATGACTGCCTTGATGGGGAAGGTGAGAGAGGAGAGCTTCCAAGGATGCCTCACGCGTTCTGGTTGAAACAACCAAGCCGATGGAGGAAACGCCAACAATTATATGCTGTTGTTTTTTCTTGTTATCTTGTCTGTTCTATAAGGACACAATAGGATTTCCATGGTAAGGAGGTAATACTGGCTGGTGAAGTAATGACCGGCCCCGGGCACAGGGGTGGCCATGCGCATGCCAAGGACCCGGCTCCCCAGAGCAGGGGTGCAGCTCACGCCGGCTCCCTCTCCAGGGTGGGAGCCGCTGGCCATTTCCTTCTCCATACCAAGAGGACGCCTATAGGAACTGACTGGAAAGTAACCACCCATGTGAAAATCAGGTTGGCTTTTGGCAAGACGTTTAAAAGACAAATTATGCCCACCATATAAATCAACTCAACCAGCAAAGTTCATTTGTTGAAGCAGATTTAAATTTTTTAATTGAATTGAAAACAAACACCAGGATTGTAAGAAGAGCTGGCATCGAGTTGCCTAAGAAACAGTTTAAAGCACTCCTGTTAATTCAGGTAAGTTGTGGGTGTTAGTCAAGTCCGTATTTCCACAGTAGTCAGGTAAAGGGAAGATTATATTGTCAGAGGCTACTTTGTGTGGCTCTGAAGGCCAAAGGCCAACAAGGTCGATTTATTAGAGGGGCTAACTGCCAGCTTAATTTGGGGAAGAAGAAATCCCCTTTTTGTGGGAATGCTTAAATTGGAATGACTATCATTCAACAATGTTTTCCTGTGATTTATGCACTAGGCGAACTAGGACAGATGGCCTCTGAGGTGCCTGCCAATTTGCAGACTGTATAATTCTAAATAAGCAGTCTAAAACAAAAAGTAACCCCCACAGCTGTATGTGGGATTGCTAATGTTTTGCACTTGCAGCCTACAAAACACACTTCATCTAACTCCGTCATCACAAGAGCTTCTCAGCATTGCAGGATGGGTATTTCCCCTGCCCTGTTTGTAGGAAAACTGACAAGAAGAAGAATTGTTCGAGTTGGTCATTGTGTAGTTCGGTCATTGCTGGCTTGAAGATGAGTAATTGTTAGCACATCTTAGCCATTTATCCCTCGTAGATAAGCTATAACATGTATTAACGTCAGAAAGTAGGCATGTTCTGACATAGAGTTTGGCTACTCAGAAATAAAAGAAAGATTACCACATTTGCAGAACTACGAGCACCTCACAGCTGTTTCCATTTAGCAATTCTCTGTTCTCCAGTTGCCACCGTCTCTTCGAACTTCTCATCTTTACAGTTTCCCCATCATCTTCCTCAGCGCCCCTTTCATGTCCTTATTACGCAAGGTGTAGATGAAAGGATTTAGTGTTGGAGTGACAATGCAATAGAGCAAGGCCATGACCTTGTCCCGGTCCTGAGAGGTGGCAGAAGAGGGCTGCAGATAGGAGGCTGCAGCGGTGCCGTAGAAGAGGAACACCACGGCCAGATGCGAGGAGCAGGTGCTCAGGGCCTTTTGCCGGCCCTGGACGGACCTGGTCTTCCAAACAGCCTGGGCGATGCAGCCATAGGAGCCGAGGATGAGAGTGAGGGGCGCCAGGAGGAAGAGCGCACTGACCAGCAGGAGCTCTGTCTGATTGAACGTGGTGTCCACACAGGCGAGTTTGAGGAGAACCGGCACTTCACAGAAGACATGATCTATGACGTTTCTTCCACAAAGCGGGACCTGTGTGGTGAGTACAGTCTGCACCAGTGAGTTGACCAGCCCAGTGAGCCAGGTTGTGGCCACCAGCTTCCAACAGGCGCGTGGGCCCAAGAGGACGGTGTAGTGCAAGGGCCGGCACACTGCCACGTAGCGGTCCACGGCCATGACCGCGAGAAGCAGGCACTCGGTGGAGCCCATGGCCAAGGCCACGTAGAGCTGAACAACACAGCCACCATAAGTTATCTTCTTCTCTGGGCCATACAGGTGAGCCAGGAGCTGGGGGGCCGTGCTGGTGGTATAGCAGAGGTCCATTAAGGACAAGTGGGTGAGGAAAAGGTACATTGGGGTGTGGAGCCGGGGATCCAGGCGAGCCAGAACAATGATGGCTACATTGCCCAGCAGGGTGAGCAGGTAGAAAACCAGGACGATGGCGAAGAGGACAGCCTCCAGCAGCGGCTGCTTGGAGAAGCCCAGCAGGAGAAATCCGCCAAAGAAGCTGATGTTGGGAATGACCATCACTTTTCATCACATTGCTGCTGAAAGGGAAAAACGTACTGGAGTAAGAAAATAAGTGAGATGGCTGAGAAATCTGTGCTGTCCCCACCTTGGGGACGCGGAGAGCACATTTTCTCTTTGAACTGTGAACAGTCCTTTCAAGTCTGAACCTCACTTATGCCTACACTCTTCCTTCCCCTGCCTTCCCCAGGAGTTTTGTCCCTTACTTATTTTATATATTTACACTGTAAATTTGACTCCTTCGCTTCTTTACCTCTACCTTCAAACACGCACAGGTCTTCTTCCCTGTTTTGCAAGTTGCTGCTGCTGTTGAAACTTCTTTTCCCGTGCTGCTCTCCGTACCTGCCACTGTCATGGCCCAGCAGACGCTGTAACAGTATTGTTCCAATGTATCAGCATCATCTGAGGGGCCCCGCCCGACTTCACTGCTGAAGGCTCCCGCATCCCACACTGCTCCAGTCCTCCCTTGTTAAGTTTATGCGCACCATCTATTATTAACCACTTTCTAAACGTTACTCAATATCCTAAATTTGTCTTCTGTGCTTTTGTCTCACTGAAAAGGACTCACAAAACTTAGAAATAATCTCTTAACTGTAAGTCCTGTGAGCCAGCTCCCTTCTGCTCCATCTCATTACTCTGAGCAATAAACCATGTTGTCATGTTTTTAAAACTCTACCTATTATGAGATTCTAAGTGTATTTTGTTCTTTCTCCACTGTGGGAACTTTTGCCTCTTCTATATTGAGTTTGTTCTTCTTCCTCTTCGCCGCTCCGGTCATTTCCCAGTTTTTCAGACACTTTTTCTTCTTTCTTCTGTCAAACTGCTCACGTTTCTCACCTAATCACACCACACCCCTCGGCTGTGTCTTTAGTTGATTTTGTCAGTTCTGACTGTGGAACTCTATTCTGGTGTGCCTGTGTGCACCTGTGTGTGTTAAAACCCCACCATGAATTCGCATGTCTAAGAGTGGGTCCAGGCACCCACCACCACGCAGCACTTTGTGATGCTGTTTGAACAATAGTGTGTCTCCCCTCTCAGACTCCTCGATTGAAATGCAGCATCGTATTTGAAATCACCCTTCACCTCTCCTGCCCCCAGCAGCCCCGCCTCAGCATGTCACTGAGACTCAGATCCCAGTAATTCATTGAAATGCTGAACATGCCTCTTTATCACGATTCTTTCCAGATTGCAATCTTCCTCAGTTTTCCAGATTGCAAAGTTCCTCAGTTCTTGGCAGATTGAGATAAAAACTTCAGAAGTTTTAATATGTGCCTCTCTCCGTGAGCTTCTAATGTTTTTTGTCTTCACTAGTCATTTTGATCAATCACGCACAGACTTGCATGTAGAGTATTCACACTTTTTCAGGTTGGCTTTATTACACATACCATAAGCACTGGAAGGAAAGAGAAATAAATGTGTTCCAAAGGCCTCACAGCCAAAGCTTGCAAATAAAACAGAAATGCTATTAAAATGCAAGCTGACTGCATGGTTAACTGAGTGCCGAGATCTAGTTCTTTCCTTTCCTAGACAGGATGTTTTCTCACTCTCAGCCCTCTCCTTAGGATCCTGCCCACCGAGCTCACCCATGTCCCAGCATCGCCCATTGTTTCTCAGATAACCCACACGTGTGCACACACCTCACCCCTGCCCTCCAACCTCACATTTTACCTACTCTTAATCCATTCTAGGAATAAAATAATGCTTAAAAGACTCGTGTCTCCTCATTGTTTTGACTCAATATCGTCTTTTGTTAACACTGAAGTAGGTCTCAGAGAAGGCACCG
This sequence comes from Tonatia bakeri, assembly GCA_004024845.1. Taxonomy (NCBI): domain Eukaryota; kingdom Metazoa; phylum Chordata; class Mammalia; order Chiroptera; family Phyllostomidae; genus Tonatia; species Tonatia bakeri. The sequence goes on along the minus strand of PVIA01009437.1, from coordinate 38,327 downwards.
TGTCAACTGCACACACTGAAAGGCATTTGCCCACAGAGACTTTCATCCTGAACCTGGGTAAGAACCTTGGGTGGGTGGCACCGTGCTCAGGGCTTTGTCAGAACAGTCCACCTGCCAGATTTTGACTGTCAAGCAAATTCTTTAAACGTGATTACAACACAGAAGAATGAAAGGACAGTCAGCCACTTTAAACATCAGTCATGTCGGTGTAGTCACAAGGAAAGCCACCTATGTTTTGCTTTCTTAATAGCATTTTAAAAGAATTAGTTTGTACTTTCTGGAAATATAATCTAAATATAAGTGTTCCATACAGTATTTTTTGATATAATAACACATTTACATACTAGAAGAGCACAGAATTATTTGAAATGTTTGCATCAACTCCAAATTATTTTTCCAAGTTAGCATTTCTTCTGTGACATAAAATGAATTGATTGGTAGTTCTGTAAATAATTCATTTAGTCAATCCACATAAGAGAAACGTGTCTGCCTGGTAAGAATACTGAAAAACAGTCATATCCACTGCCCTTAAGTCTGATTAACAACAGAACACTTTATTTAATTACATATTTATTCAATAGAAAGGAGCACAGTGATTGCCTTCCTCCCCACAGAGTCTTTGCCACAAAATCGATGCACACTGCGCCTGGGGGCTACTGTGGGCGCTGCCGCTGGCACCGTTTACCTGAGGGCAGAGAGCAGAAACCACAGAGAGCCGGAAGGGAGAGGACTCTTCTCTTTCTCTGAAATGAGGAGGGCTGAGAAAGTCACAGAGAGGACTGTGTGGTGTGTTTACTCGGCTGGACCACTGGGGCAAAGGGTCCCAAGGAAGCAATTAATACTTGCGTTCACTAGTGTGCAGTTAGGCAGAACCCACTTAGGGAAAGAAGGCCCAGGGGGCAAGATATTTTGTAAGTCTGCTCTTATTACTTAGTGAGAGATTATTTGTAGTGTTCAGCTTTCGAATAAGATGACCAGTAGGTTGGGGCACCAATTACATTCAGAAGCACTAACATTTTTCAAACCTCTGCTGAAAATTCATCTTTTCCTGATGTTCTCCTAACTGCTCCCTCCCCAATCACTCTGAATAAGGGATGGAATGTAAACGGTCTCACCAGAAGGCTCATGTAGGTACATATCATTGATTATTAAACTATGGAACTAGGTTTGCCAAAATCATTCAAATCCAAATGAATTAATATGCAAATTAAGCTTAACTACAACACCGAAGTTGATAAGCAAATATATCCTCAAACGACACAAACTTTTGGACAAAAACCACATTGGAAGACCATGGGGATGTACACATGGTCTCCCTCTCATAGAGGGCTATAAATTGAAAAGAGACCAACAAGAATTCTAGGAACACACATGTGCACGTGTGTGCACACACATCTACAAGGCTGACCTCCAATGTCACTTTCCTACAAGACCTCCTGGACCTCCTCATCACAGACACTCTCCACTTGCTTGGGGACACACCACCCAAGTGTTCCTGTCTTCTGGAACTTTCTGTGCTCTCACTCCTGGTTGTAATCATTTGACTGCAGACCTGCTCATCTGTGCAATCACAAACTCCTGTGGAGCTGTGGCTGAGCATGTGTCTCATTTTTCAAATTTGCCACTCATTTGGATTATTTTGCCTTTAGTATCATAGAAATATTGTTGCATTGAGAATAGATAAGTGACACAAAGCAACCCCTCATGTTTTTAAAATAGTTTGTATTTAGTGTTATTACTTATTTTGATCAACATTATTATGTACAATATTAGGTCAATATGTTTAAACCTAAAAAAGGATAATTGCCTAGAAAATAAAATAAAATTTCCGAAGTGGATTTAGTAATAGGGAGCCTAAAAAATAATAATAAATTTTAAATCTTTAGTGGAACATCTGCCCGATCCACTAAAAGCAAATGTGGTAGTCCGGTAGCTCAGTTAAAAAAAAAAAAAAACACTCAGGAAGGGCAGATAAAGTGCTTCCCAGATAAGGTAAAGTTAAAGGAGTTCATCATCACCAAGCCCTTATTATATGAAACATTATAGGGACTTATCTAAGGAAAAGAAGATAAACAATATGAAAAGTAAAATGACAACAAACTCACAATTATCAGCAATCAAACCTAAAACAAAAAAAAAAATGAACTAAGCAAACATCTAGAACAGGAACAGAACCACAGAAATGGAGATCACATGGAGGGTTATCAGCAGGGATGGGGGAAGGGGGAATGGGAGAAAAGGTGCAGGGAATAAGAAGCATAAATGGTACATAGAAAACAGACAGGGGGAGGTTACAAATAGTATAGGAAATGTGGAAGCCAAAGAACTTAAATGTACGACCCATGGACATGCACTAAGGTGGGGGAATGTGGGTGGGAGGGGGTGTGCAGGGTGGAGGAGAATAAAGGGGGGGAAAATGGGACAACTGTAATAGCATAATCAATAAAATATATTAAAAAAACATTCCAGTGCAAAGAGTGATTGGCTGCACCAAATGCTGCTTCCATGTCCAGTGAAATTCTCAGGAAGACATTGATTTAGCAACAAGATGTCAGTGTAGTGATCTTGACAAGAGATGTATTTTCACATGACCATTTCTTTTGGGTATATACCTAGGATTGGAATCGCTGGGCTGGTCGTAGGTAGGTGTGTGTTTTAAATTTATTAGAAACCACTATCCAATATTTCAAATTGTTTTGCCCTCTCATCAGCAAGTATTCTGAAGTTCTGGTTGCTCTATCTCTTCATCAATACTCAGTATTATAAAGCTTTTGAATTTTAGCCATTTTGGTCAATGTGTACTTTGTCTTGCTGTGAGTTTAATTTGATTTTCCCTGATGAGCTAGTACTGAGCAACTTCTCACATACTTCTTAGCCACTTGGTTATTTTATTTATTTATTTTTTTGCAAAGTTCCTGTTTCAGTGTTGGTCCACTTTTAAAACTTGGATCATTTGTCTTTTTCTTATTGAATTTTAGAAGTTCTTTCTAAATTCTGAATCTCGTTTTTTTTCAGATGTGTGTATTGAGAATACTTTTTCCCCAGTCTGGAGCTTGCCTTTTCACCCCTTTATTTAACCTGGAATTCTATACTTGGTCAAACTCCCCAGCGAGTATGAGATCAAAAGTAAAGACCTTTTTCAGGTGTACATAACATGTTTCAGGATCTCCTAAGACCCTTCCTGGAGAAGTTATTCGGGGATGCCCTCTAAGAAGACAACGGTGAAAAGTCAAGAAAGTGGGCCATGTAAGAGCCAAAAAATAGCCAACTTCAGGAAGACAGTGAAGAGAAGAGGACCAAAGCTCTGCCGGGGTCCAAGCTCCTTGACTGGAGCAGGAGAACGCGAAGCTCGGGGGCGCCATCTCTGGAGGAAAGGTGAACTGCAGGCACCCGCCGCGAGATTGAGAATCTGCACAAACTTGGGGATGAGGTCAAGGCGCCTCATTCTTCTTCTATCAATAAGAAAAAGGAAAGTAATTATGTCAGGAAGAAAAAAATCTTATGTGAGAAAGTATCATTCAGATATGAAATAAAATAAATGTCACTTAAAGAAAGAGATGTATTTTCAGTATGGTCATGTGAAATGTGGGTGAGGAGGATGTAGGAGCCAGCGGTAAAGAAGAATCTGAGGAAGGAAGTCAAGATAACAAGATTTTTGCTTCAAAAGGGAAGAAAAAGAGATCTAGGGTGAGAGGTCTTGTAGATTAGAATAAAACAGCACTTCTTTTTTGCATTGCTTGAATACTGTAAAGAGGGGGAAATGATGTAGGAGAGAGGATAAAATTCTGGAGCAGTTTCATTTGAGGTGGCAAGAGAGACGGGATCTAGGCTACAAGTGGGAGAACTGGCTGTAGAGAGGGGTACGCAGTTTACCGGAAAGTGGGAACTGGAGCCAGTAGGCGCGGAGGCCAGCGGCCGACAGAGCAGCGGGAAGCACGCCCTGAAGCGTCTTTCCGACCACTGTCATTCCCTGAAAAGACGCGAGGGAAAAAAGTAATTAGTAACAGTGGCATAGTCCAAAGTCCGACAGACAACAGGCCATCAAACGCAGGATAGGATGGGGGCCTGGGAAAAAAATTAAAGGGTATTCATTGCTTCATCCTCAAAAGATCAGCATTTCCATTTCAGCACTCCGGCCGGGCCGTCGCCCTACCTAGGGCCCCCCGCCCGCTGCTCGCGCCGTGGGGCGTGGCTGCGCCGCGCGCGCGGCCCCCTCGGCGCCCTCCTTGCCCGCCCGCGGTCCGCTGCCCGTGGCGCCTCTGCAGCGACGGTGGCTGCGCTGATCCCGGCTAGGCCGCGACCCTTCCCCGCCAGGGGCGCTGTCCTCATTCATTCTGGACCGTTTCTGGTCGCGGAGAACTGGAAGACAGGCCCCGCGCCTGCTGGGAAGAGCAGTACCGGTTTTAGCACCTGGTCAGCCCATCACAGTTTGAAACCGTCGCCCTCTCTGTTTCATAGGGAAAAAGCCCAGGAATAAAATCACCTCTATAGCTTTAGGCAGAGAGAAAGGAAGGAAGGAGAAAGAGAAGGAACAGTCACAAGTTTCTCATCCATCTGATTTGAGCACGCCGGCCTTGTAGGCTTTGAGGCTGTCCCTGGAGAATTCGAGGACAGGCCGGAGCGGTGGGCTCCGTCATTGCAGTCTCCCAGCATCACCGAGCTGAAGCAAAAGAAGAATCCTTAGGCTGTGTGGGCGTCTTCACGTTCCGAGGCTCCCACACAGTGAAGCAGGAACATCTGAGCTTTCCTCCTCCGGAGAAAGCTGGCTTCCCTTCTGGAACCCCAGAGTGAACACTCATGGAGCAGAAACATCAGCGGTAGGGATGGAGGAAGATGATGATGATGATGATGATGATGATGATGATGATGATGATGAAGAAGAAGAGTCCTGCTCCATAAGCAGATCACACAAAATCAATGTACTCGTGGTCTGTAACTGACCCATTCCTGCACCAGTTGGTGATTCTAGTGGTGGTAGGGGTGCCAAGTCTTTTCACAAACAGAGACCAAATGACAGATGAAAAGATTATGGAGAAATTGAGAACTATGTGACCATAGGTGACGCTAAGAAAAAATACACACTATATGAAAACATTGGGCAAGGGGCTGCTGGTACAGTTTTCAGTGCTACTGATGTGGCATTGGGACAGGATGGTGATATTCAACAGGTTAATTTACAGAAATAGCCAAAAAAGAAATTGATCATTAAGGAGATTCTGGTGACAAAAGAATTAAAAGAGTCCCAATGTAGCTGGGTCCGTGTACAAAAAATGCCGGTGCCATTGGTGAACAATGCCAGAATATGCCACTCCAGATACACCTTTTTGGCATAAGGATTATTCTGAACTGATTATTTAGAAAAAAAAAAAAACTGCAGGCATTAGAAAAGCTCTGAATATCAAAATGCAAATAAATTTCTATTTGTAAGGGTGTCTTCGTCTCTTTACCAGGAAGAGAAAGATCACTGAATCACAAGAGATTGAGCAGCTTTTATGGATCTGAAGAGCATTATGCTGAGTGAAGTAAGACACTTGGAGAAAGACAAGTACCATATGATTTCACTCATCTGTGGAATCTAATGAACAAACTGAACTAACAAGCGAAATAGAGACAGACTCATAGACAAAGAGTAGGTTGACAGCTCTGGGTGGGGTGTTGAGGGACTGGGTGGGGGGTAGAGGAATTAAGCAAAAAGGAAAAAATAGAGGAAAAACTCTCTAGGGGGAGCAAGTGGAGGGAGCTGGAGGAAGGTCTGGGGGATAAATGGTGATGGACGGAGACCTGATTTGGAGCGGTGTACAGATGATGTGTTGTGGAATTGTGCACCTGAAACCTATATAGTCTTGTCAGCCAGGCTCGCATCATTACATTCAATAAGAAGGAGTAGAAAACTATCAGCTTCTACTCACTTGGTAAGTGTCTCACAGCTGCACACCCAATGGAAGAGGGTGCTGTCCCCATGGTTACTAGACTCAATGTGGGGATCACATGGTAAGGAATAGAAATATCGAATCACTATTTGTACACCCGAACCTATTATATAATACTGTGCACCAACTGTAATAAAAAATTAATATATTGTCTCCAAAATCCATGGAGATCCGCTGGTGCTTTGCCTTTACTTTTGGTCATAGGAGGGGCCATGTGCACTAAATGATTTTTCATCTGAGAAGGAGTATCTCAGGACACCCCATACCACTGGATCCCTATAAATTTCAGTTTGGTAGAAACTGGGAGAGAAGCATGAAACAGTTTCTCCCTTAGAAGCCTCAGAGAAATCAAATCTATTGATACTTCGATCTTGGGGTTCCCAGACTCCATATTGTGAGAACATGAATTTTTTGTTGTTTAAGCCACTGAGCCTGTCTTGGGGCAGCCCTGCAAACACACACACCTGGGAATGCAAGTATATTTGTGGCAGCTTTGCTCATGTCAAAAACTGTAAATACCTCATGTACCCATCAGCAAGTGACTAGATGTATAACTATAGCATATCTACGTAGAAGTATGCCCTGAGAAAAGATGTCAACTACTGATACAAGGTAGACACAGAAGAATCTTAAAGATGTGATGAATGAAAAATGCCCGAATGTAAAAAACCCACAAATACTGGAAGGATCAATTTTTATGCATCTTCAGAAGAGACTAATTGATCTAGTCATACAAAGCAGGACATTAGTTGCCAGGACTGGTAAAATTGACTGGAAAGGAACACGATAGGACTTTCTGGAATGACACAAATGGGGAATTGGTTACATGGGTGGATACATTTCACAAAATTTATATAACTCCTTATGGTGATTACATTTTATTGTATGCAAATTGATTAAAGATATATACAAGTTTAAAATTCCAAGTATTTATATGCACAAAAATAAATTAACCTTTAGAAAACAATTTACAGGTTAAAAAGCACTTCTACAACAACAGTTTTGTTTTTCAAAACCACATAAGATATTTAATTTAGAAAATTCTCTTTCACTGAAAAACTGAACCTCAGAAAGATTAAGTGGTCTGTCCACAACTAGGTCACATTTGTGCCTTTGAACTTCAATGATTCTTTTATTAAGCAATGCTATTTAGTTTGTTCACTAGATTTCACAGGGGACAGACTCGGAGAGTAGATGACAGCTGGGGGGAGGAGGGGAAGAGTGGAGGGATTCAGCAAAAAGGAAAAAGTAGCCATGGACATGAAGAGCAACGTGGTGATTGCTGGGGGCAGGGGGGTATACGGGGACTAAATGGTAATGGAAGAAATGCAATAAAGATGAAATGAAAAAAACCCCCATACTATTCATGAGTCTATCGTGTACCCCTTCTCCTATAATTCCAGATTGTTACACAATTAAAAATTAATCATATTTTAAATGACACTTATTATATATTAAAAATAACTACAAAGGCATACAGAGAGTAACTAAGTTTGTCATTTCCTAAATTTAGCTGATTTCTATAAGACTTCATAGTTCTGACAGGGCAACTGTTCACAATTGTAAGATTTCTATGATGTTCTCTGTTCAGACCTTGAAATCACCACAAAAGAGCACAAGAACTAGTCAAGAGCAGAGAGTCAAAACTTGCATAAAATGATTGGTAGCCATGTCCATCTACTGACCGATGCTTGTCTACAGCCAAAGGGTCATGATACAGAAGAATGGACCATGGATGCTTTGTCCGTTAGAGCCTGTGTCCTCATTGGGAGGTCGGCACCTCAGTTAAAAATTGCTTGGGAATGAAAATATAAATGAATGGGTTGTTTATCCACTTGCCTAAAATTTAAAATCGGAGATGACTTGTTCTTTGGCAGAGGTAACTAACCTTAGGTAGTTCCTGGGTAGTTAATTCCCCAGTGCGCTGTGATCAGAGCCACGGGTACAAGGTCACTTTTGTTTTTTACTGATATATGAACAAAATCATTCTATTTACTATTGAAAGAAAGACAGCGGACAGCTAAGCCTGAGGCACTTCTTTTCCAATGAATGGCATGCTCAGCTTCTCTTCCCACAAAACCCAATTACCAGTCACTGTGGATTCTTGAAACATTACCACAAATAAAATTTCACACACACAGAAAAGGCAAAACAGAAGCATCAGCTTAGCAAAGGATCTCATCACTGGCCTTATATTTTAAAAGTTTATTGAGCAGTTTGCACATCAGAAATAAAAGATATACTTAGGAATGAAAATGTTGGCATTTGAAATTTGGAGACAATGATTGGAATGGAATGTTCTGGGTCACATACCGGTGGTGATTATTGTCCTAGGAAGGTGTCCCCGCCATCTCCACATCCTCAAACCTCACAGACAAAAAGGTGGCGAACACTTCATAGTGTCACAGCACCTGGCTCCGCACAGGCTCAGAGGGGCCGTGTTGAAGAGTCTCCCAAGGCCACGTGGTGGAAGGGTACCATTTCTCAACCCTGGCCAGAAGTGGGTGTTCCGTGAGCTGCGCGGTGAGAGACCTCCCCAGAGGCCGTGACGCGGCGCGAGGGGCCTACTGGGGCAGCACAAGTTCATAATCGTGCTCGAGGGTGTAGGAGGGCCGCCTGGGGGTGCGAGTGGCCCTCAAGAGGGTGTATTCGGTCTCTGGCTCTTCGTTCAGGGCTTTCACTCTCTTTGTGACAGCGTCGATGTTCTCGTAGCCACCTTCGCTGGAGCTCAAGGAGGGCCTGTGGCAGATGACGGTGTAGCATACTTCATCAGGACCCGTGCCGTGCTGAGCTCCCTGCCGGGCACAAGGACAGAAAGGAGGAGAGGAGTCAAGGCTGTAGAACCATCCGTCAAGCTGGAATTCAGTGCCTGCCCCTCCTCCTCTCTGATGGGGTACCTGGGGACCTTGGGCCCTGACCTCTTAGGGACCTCAGCTTAGCGATGCGTACTGGGGGTGTGTGGCAAAAGTAGGTTTACAGTTGTGAGTTCTCGAAACACAGTTTATTCTTGTATTACTATTATTTATTAATTATGATAGTTTCCATATGAAAAAATGGTAAACCTACTTTTGTTGCACCCTGCATATGCTGTTACTACTCTCTCTGCTTTTATTTCACTTCATGTAACAAAAGAGGAAAGAAGAACATGGTGGTCCCTCTGATTATCTAGATCAAGGTTGTCAAACTCATTTTCACTAGGTGGGGGGCACATCAGCCTCGAGGTTGCCTTCAAAGGGCTGAATGTAATTTTAGGACTGTATAAATGTAACCACTCCTTAACAGTTAATCGAGAGCTCGGCGCTGCCCCTGGGGAGGAACGAGGTGCTGGGCCGGAAAAAACCAGGTAGAGGCCAGATTCAGCCCACAGACCTTGTATTTGCACCTGTGCTCTAGAGACAAGCACTTGCATACGAGGATACTGTAGGTCACAGATGTTGAGACAGAACTCAGTAAGGGATTAATCAAGTTACATAACTATGAGTACTTATTAGATTAAATACAATGAATAACTTTAGAGTGTAAGTACTTTTTTTTCATATTCCATTTGTTTCTGTCTATCGGCAGCTGAGACCACAGCAAGCAGGGCAATTCCACGGTGACTGGAATTGCCACCCAGTTGCCTTTTGAAGCCCCAACCTTCTGTGACCCTAAACATGCTTTGTGGCTTCAGCAATATATAACAGGGAAGGGAAGATACATTGGAAAAGGCCACTATTACTGGTGATAGAATGACGCTGTAGAGGCCCTGGTCAGCCTACAGACAAACAAAGACAAGGAACAATCTGCACAGGGCAAGCAAGCGTCTGACTGCTGAGAGGCCCCGGGCGCCACCCCGGAAGAGCCGTTGGCGAGACAGTGAGTCGGAGAGCGAGACTGAGCGCAGCGAGCTGCACTCAAACACACACACAAATGGGCACTCACACACCCCAGAGAGAGATTTCTACTGCACTGTACGTAGCCAATGTTAAACTTCGCTTTTCCTAAGGGTTTGCGCTAGCTTGAAGCGGATTCAGCTCCTCCTCTGGGGCGTAGGGTGATAGAGCCCGCGGGCTGCTCGTCTGCTGGCCTTGCTTAGAGCCTGCATTTTACGCCCGCATCCCCGCGCGTGGCCACAGAGCCAGTCTGGCTTCTGACACGTGCTATTGTGACTGCCCTTCCCATCGGCTGTGTCCTGCTGGGCTGACTCCCCTGGGGGAGGAAGCCTGCTCTTTATTCTGCTGGGCCCACCTAGCACCCAGGCAGTGACCTTGTCCAGAATGAAACACTCTTAGTTTCTCCCAAGTTCTACAACAGATTCTTTCTTGCTGGTTCCCAGCTTTCGCTGGAGATTGGAAGGGGGAAGAAAGGAGAAAAAGAACCGAGAAAACCCTATAAATTCCATAATCCCAAACACCCAGTTCAGGGTGCCCCACACTTAGGGCCTCAGTGTTTAGTTCTAATACCCACAATTCCCAGGATGTGACGGTCACCTAAAGTCTTGGATGAAGGTAAGTAACCTAAGACTCAAGTGCTATTTGGGTGGGTCTCTGAGAACCAGAATGCTGCAAACCTGCGCCTTCCCCTACCACTCTCCCTGACACCACAGACAGAGTACACCTCAGGCATGAGCAATCTCTTTCACTTCTAGCAGCTCTGCAAAGATACAGCTTTAAAGCTTCTACCAGACTCCCTGGTAACAACATACAATTCCCTTTTAATACTTCCCATCATGCCATCCCTTAAAAATGGGGTTCAGAGACTGGTTATAACTCTATGCTGGGTATCAGGTCCTGCTTTACAAAAAGTTCTGCTGGCCTTTTTGTTCAGGAGAGCCGACCAATTTGTCATAGTGAGGCTCGCCACACAGTGTCCCAGAGGTGGACCCCTCTTCCCAATCCAGAGGAAGCAGAGGAAGAGGAGCCCAGGGCGCACCTGGACAAGGCGGGCTTCTTAGTGGCTGGCTCCGTGCCAGGAACCATGATAAGGGCAGGGGTGGGGGGAGGTCAGCGATTACTCCCAGGAGGAGTAAGCGGGGTTGGGGCAGTGATTGTAATAGAGGGACATTTCCAGGGCATTGCAAAGCCCCATAAGAAGGATATGGGAAACCGTCCTCTCCCCGCAGTCCCGTAAAAATCACCACAAAACTGAACTGGAAGCCAGAAGATGATCAGTCAGCCCCTGTGTGCACCTATCCACTGCCCGCCCGGCTGCAGAATGGACTCTCCCAAGAAGGTGGCTGTCCTCCTCAGAGAGGGTCCTCGGCACAGAAAACAAGAGGGTCCTCTCAAAGGACACCTGAACTAGAGCCTTTACCTAACACCGTTTGCTCCTCCTGTGCTGCTGCACAGCCCCTCCCTCCACCGCCCTACTCCCAAGCGTTCTGAGTGGTCGGTCGGTGACCCCAAGGCTGGGGCTGCCTGCGCTCTCCACCCACCCCGGTCCTAGGTGCGTCGGCCTTCAGAGGGCAACTTGGGGCACCCCGGTTCTGCGCATTCTGGGGCTGCCGCCTGGTCCTCCCGCCATCACTCCGTACAAAACTGGTACAATTTGCGGTACTTGCAACCTTCATTCTGTATAGAAATTCTCTCTCCCTCCCCTACTCTGATGTTTTAAACATTTACATAAATTCTTATTTAAATAGTAAGTTAGAGATCTTATTTACATTAATTTGTTTTTTCTCCAAAGAGAGCATCTAAAATCACACTCCCACCCCTTAATAAGATAGACCATATTTTGCTGTGTGTAATGCGCACGTTTTTGCCCAAATTTTTGAGGGAAAAATAAGGCTGCGCATTGTACATGGGGGTAATGATCACATGCCATGAGTGTGATAATGGGTATAATAATCCCGTGTGTAATGCACACAGAAATGTGGGTGCACGGCAGAATACATGAAATGTTCACGCAAACCGGTTTACATTAGTGTTTCATGGAGAGAGAAGGGGAGATGAAGGAGCTCCAGCTAAACTGCTTCCCCGTCTCTACAAATAGATACGACAGGGATCAGAGCCAGTTTGCAGGGTCCTGCAGGGCCCTCGGTCGGTACATCCCAAGAACACATCGGGGTTTGGGCCATTTCTCCTTTTCTCCAGAGATACACTTTATTCCTGTTTTTTTCTCTTCTCTGTCACGTGCCACAAGGCACCCCTGGGGCATCACCGAGCCCACGAGGCTGTCAAAGTTTGGAGGCTCCTCTGATGCTGGTGCCGATGGCCAGGAAGGGCAGCCCGCAGGTGCGAAGACCCTGGCTCAGGATCCGGGTCCCCGGCTATGGCCAGGTGTCACAGTGCACCCTCTTCACTGCGCCTCTGCTGACCATGGAAATCCTCATGGTGTGAGACCCCATGGGAGTGAACGAAAACTCCAGCAACCACAAAGACGTGGAACAGCTGATGGGAGTGAAACCAGCTGTGACACTTGCCGGGAGAGAGGCATTCTCGGATGCAGGTAGCATACAGGCAGTCCCCGTGATTCAGAGGCTGGTCGTTTACAGTGGCAGCCTTCAGGAGGCCCTCAGAGATGACACAGCACAAGGCAGGAATGGCTCACTCAGGCCTGAGCCCCCAGATGCGCCGGCCCTGACTCCTTGGTGCTGGTGGGTGGCAGACGTGCCCCACTGGGAGACTGCATTGGCTGCAAAGCCCAGCACACACAGCACAGTTAAGTAGATGAAGCAAGGTTCTGGATTATAGTCGAAAGAATAGTGACGCCAAGGAACAGAACTCAACTCTGCATAATCAAAGGAGCAATACCAGAGTAACCCAGTTTAGAGGAGAGTTGGGAGACCCCCTTTCTCAGTGGCAGTTGACTGTGTGGGGGAGCTGTGAAAAGGAAAGGCAGAGACGGCTCCCAGGAAGAATCCACACACCCTGTCTCTTGCAGAGGTGCCACAATGGAGATGTTTGGGCAAAACATGTGCAAAAGATCCCAGGCACAGAAGATGTTGCCTGTCTCTGTGAACGCTCTGAGAACGCTCTTAGAACAAGCCAGGAAGGAAGGCATGGGGGGCCCTGGCCAAATTGCTCAACTGGTTAGAGTGTCATCCCAACACATCAAGGTTGGGGGTTCGGTCCTTGGTCAGGACACATACAAGAATCAATCAATGAATGCATAAATGAGTGGAACAACAAATCAACATTTCTCCCTCTCTTTTCCTTTCTCTAGAAATCAATCGATCAATAAAGAAGGCACAGGGGGCCAGTGTCCACATAAAAGGAACTCATAATCCTTGAGCCAGTCTGGGAGCACATCATGAGAGATTACTCCCACGAAACTTTTCACATCTTACAAGCAAACTCTTCCATTCTTCCCATGGTATGACAGGCTTGTCAGGGAGGGGACATACCCATGAACCCTTCCCTTTCTGAGAAATCTCGTCACTGCACTCCTGTTCCTCAGGGCTTTTTTCATGAAGAGAAGAAAGAACAGATGCTTCCAAAGCAGGTTCTAACCATGTCCAGGTGGCTCAGTTGGAACGTCGCCATTCACCAAAAGGTTGAAGGTTCGATTCTTGGTTGGGGCACATGCTTAGGCTGCTGGTCCATCTCTGGTCAGGGTGCTTAGGGGAGGCAGCCAATCAATGTTTCTGTCTCACATCAGTGTTTCTCTCTCTCTCTCTCCTCCTCTGTCTCTAAAATCGATGGAAATATCCTTGGGTGAGGATAAAAAATAATACACAAGGCTCCAAATCTCCTTGGTGGTTGTCATTATCAACTCTCCTTATGACATCAAGCTGGTGCCCTTTTCTGAGTCGTATTTCTGGCCTGGGAGTCCTGCTGTCCTCCCATTGGTCTTCCACTGTCTCATGCACGCAATAAAAAAGGATTTTCTTACAAAGTGGTCTTTCATTCTATCCCTTCTTCTTGGGAGGATGGACTTTCAGGATAGTGAGTTGACCCCAGAGCTTGTAGTGCCTCATGGCAAGCCTAGTTCCCCAGGGAACCGCAATAGAGGTGGGGAAGAAGGAGGAGAGGGGGGCAGGGGAGGGGAGGGGCCAGACCCTGGGCAGCTGCCTCAGCACTGTCTGAGAACGTGAGTGGGCCACCACCAGGCCACTGCCCTGTCTGCCTGGTTACGTACATTTTCAATCGCATACACCAGTGATTTCAAACCTTTTTAAAAATTTTATCTTTATTGTATTTTTTCCATTTACTTAGTCCCCTCCCTGGTGTAAGCGATTTTCAAACCTCGCTTAGAACACCAGGCTGTCTGTAGACAGGCAAAAGCCCACTATAGAAATACTCAGGCACAGAAACAGTTTTCTGAGTGGAAGACAAAGACAGAGCGCTCATTCTCCAATTCTTTGAGCCGCTCCAGGCTAAACCCTCCTTTGGGGAAAAGCCTCATCCTTTGTGCCAGTGGCTTTTTATTGAGAAAATAGTCACAGATTGTGGATTGACAGTCTGGCAGAAGGGATCAAAGGGAATACGTATCTTACAAAGATACTAACAGAGTTTCTGTTGTGATTCCGGGCAGAGATTGGAGTTTTATCATATGAAAAGACTACAGGTTTTAAAGGTTTCCTGACTGTGCCTTCAAATTCCAAGTTAATAACATCCTCCAGCAAACAGATCTCACAGGAACTTGCATATTCTTTGTCTCAGGCCTGATTACCCCGGGGATCCGCCGTCTCCAGTCCAAGCTGGCCCCTTCCTTTGGCTATTTGATAAGTCAGCCCTGGGAAGGGCTGGAGACAGAAACAGCAAGGAGACTAGGATTTCTCACATCTGAGTACAAAGACTCAGGCTAAGAGGGGGCAGGGGTAGATGCCGATCACCCCTTCCTTTCCACAGCCCCTTCATTTATTTCCACAGTCTCCTGAGACTTATTCCACAGCGGCCTTTACGAGATCAGCCCCTGTCTTAGGTCGCTTCTCCCTGAGAAGTTCGTCATTGGAAACTGATCTAGCATTAAAGGCCAGGCACAGAACAAACAGGTAGCATTCATGCCAGGGGAATAAGTTTTGTCTCCTTAGTGGCTCCTGATCCGGAGGTTTCTCACTCAGCCTAAGTCACAGGGGGTCACGGCTTCCTGAGACCGGGCAGGGTGGTCCCCAACACCCTGGAGCAATCACCACTTGGTTGTCTGTGCCCATGAGTCCTTTTTCCTTTTTGTTCAATCCTTCCACCCCCTCACCTACCCGCTCCCACTAGCTATCATCTACTCTCCATCTAGTCTCCTTGTTAGTTCAGTTTTTTTATCTAGTTTGATTTCATCTAGTTCTTCTAGAAAATTCTCTTGTTCTTTCATTTGGGGTCTATTTCTTTGTCTTCCCATTTTGGTTGCTACTTTGTATTTTCTACCTTAGATGTTAAACTAATCAGCTGTTAAACATACCAGTTGTTAATTTAATCAAGCTGCAATCAGCAGCCAGGCTTAAGCACCAGAGGGCGGGGCTGGGTGATTCCTATGGACAGCCCATTGCTTACCCTCAGGCTGATGCCATTTGGAGAGGAGTGCTCTGCCTGAGAAGATGGACTCTGCTGTATGGGGCATAACTCAGCACAGGGATCCTCGAGGCTGTTCCTTCAGTTCTCTCACCAGAACCACTGGCACCAGATTCTCCTCAAGTGTCTCCAGTCCACTCTGCTCTCCCTCTGCCAGAGCCCAGGGTAAGTGGCTCCAAATGAAATTTTGTATTTTGGCCCTTTAAGAGGCTCTGAGTCTCAAGCCATCTCTCTCTGGCCAACAGAACGCCTGCTGCTTTTCATAGCTGGATGTCATCTGGGTTCCTTTCTGGCTCTGATGCTGTAGGCTGGGGGGCTTAGCTTGGCATTTAGAGCTCATACTTCTCAGAGGGAAGGCCCTGGCCGCTGAAATGTCCCACTGGCATTTCAGTTGCCACCTGTGGAAGCCTAGCCAGCCTTCTCGCACCTTCTCCACACTTCCTACCAGTCCTGATGTGGTGAAGTCATTTCTTCTGTCTCTCTGTGGTTATAAGGCTTCTCTCCAGCTAGTGTCCAGTTGGTTATTCAGGGTGATTTCTCTGCAATTCCCAATTTGTCCTGGGAGAAGATCAGTGTAGCTTCTGCTTGCTCCTCTGTCATCTTGGATCTTCAATTTCAACCTTTTTAAATCTCATGACACAATCTAATTGCTATAATTCTGCAACACACCAAAATATATATATTTTGCCAATCTGAGAAAAGAAATAGGTGTAATTTTTATTCATGCGTACTGGATGGCCACTGTTGTGTTGGCTGTTGTCGTTTTTTGAATTTGACAATCTGAAGGAAAGAAGTCAGTGATGCCCAAAATTCTTGCGGCACACTGCTTGTAATTCACTGGCATACACCGTAAAGAAAAAGTTAAAAATTAAGATGCTACATAACAATCAAATTAACAAAATGCTTGTAATATAGTATTAAAAGGAATACACTATTTTCATAAGCTTGTTGATATCCACCATGTTTTTAAGTATAAATGCTAATTCATGGACAAAAGGATGGAAACAAACGTGTTGAACTAAAAAGAACTGATTTTTTTAGAGGTCAAATTATATGTCTATTTATCTGATTTAATTCATTTTTGTTATAATAGTTTTGAAAGTTAAAACAATAAACTTCAGTAGAATTGGAACAGCAAGAACTTTCCAATCATTTAAATGTGTTAAAGTATTTTTTAATGTTTTATTTATTTTCATTTCTGGATTAAAATTACTAAAAGTAAAAAAGTAAAAAAATTACCAAGAGTATTATTTAAAATATGAAAAACATTGATCAGTGCATTCAGAATTTGCAAGTGAAGAAGACTTACAGCTATGTTTATGTAAAGTCATCTGGATTTTGACACTTAATCAGACAGATGCAGTGTTTTTATTACCTGATTAGAAATGGATGAAACTTCTTTACCTGGAGGATAAAAATAAAAGGAAGTCAATGTAAGAGTTTTGGACCATCCCAGTTTGGGGAGTGGGGAGGTAAAAGGATAGAATGCAGTGACAAAACCATAAAGAGGCCGATATCTACATGCCCGGCATTGGGCCTCATCATTGCACAGCTTTTCCAGGCTTTTGGACCAGATCGAGGAAGAACGTGTGTCTCAAGGCAGCACCAGGTTTCTGTGAACTGACGCACCCAAGCTGAAGAGCAGTGGATTTGGGGTTAGATAACACAAATTTGCCCACAAACATGCTATGAAAAGAGAGTATAGCAGGTATGAAAGAAGAATGATTAAAGGTATAAATTTAAGACATAATTTCTATGAAAGTATCACAGGAAAATTATAGCTTTTAAAGGATGAACACTCATTTTAGAGATAGGTTTTGAATCACTGCTTCTGGAGCACACGATACAACCATTACTTTAAATTTTTAATTCGATAAATAAGGCATAGTTTTAATAAATAGACCACTTTAATGTTATTTTCACAACCACCATCTAAAGTTGTAGTATTTTTTTTATTTTAAGGCTATTTTCCATGTGAAGAAACCAAAATTTAAAGAATATAAGTAACTTGTGTTAAAGTTGATATATAATAAATAACAAAGAACTTTTATAAAACTCATAAAGCAGAAATAACACAGAAACTGATTGTAATGCAATAAATTTATAAATTAATACTAAAAGTGTAAAACAATGTTTGAAATGAAAAATTACTCAGATCCAAGAAGAAATAAAAAGTACCAAAATATTGGGCAATTTTAGTATTTCCTTTAAGAACACATGAGTCACAAAAAAATATATTATTTAGAGGAAAGGTTAAATTCTTGTAACAGTGCCTGCCTGGAATGAGCACTCCATAACTATGAATAATCACTTATACTTATTATGCTCCACAAGTTTTGAAAATTACAATGTAATTTTTGTGGAAAATTTTCTACTAGGAAAACTTGATTAATTATGTGCTTTAGCTAATCAGAGGACCAAAGACATTGCTTTGAAAGAAACCACTAATCAGAGTGGAGGGAAAACATTTTCCTGTGTCTGTTTCCAATGTGCAGAAAGGATCCACAAGTACATCCTGTGAATTTCATCAGGACCTGAAAACATATGTGAAATAGGCCCACTGACCAACTGGGAGCACCATGATATTGATTCTCCTAACCAGTTCTTGTGACGTGGTCTAAGCAGAATGCAAACAAACAAAATAACAGCAATTTGGCTTCCCTAATGAAATCAGGAAGTTAGTTATTTGACTGTTGAAAAGATATAGAGGTCTTGATTTTAATCATTTCCCATTTAATTTCCCTTTTTGACCTGTGTAAAGAATGGCTGGGTATTGGACATTGTCATAAATTTAATTAGGTGGCAACTTCAATTGCATTTACTGTTGCAGATGAGGTCTGCTTACTTGACTGACATAATACAACAGCAAGTGTCTGGCACGCACTGATTTCCCATGGAGGGAAACCAGTGCAGCTATGGTGGCATCTCAGGGCTTTATTAATTTCTGTCTCTCTGTGGAAATCTGCTTTGCAGGAATGTTGATCGTGTCCACAGGACATGATAATGGTCTACGACATAGAGTACATCAGGCTGACAGATGCTGGTGATCCAGAAGGAGTGGTCACCCCAGGCTACTATAAATACATAGCATGTCTAAGAAAAATGAAGGGGACTGCACCTCAGTGAAGTTACATGGAAATTAGTAGTCTGAATTATTTCAAAATAACCCCATCCAAAACAATTTGTATCTCCTTTTCCTGTAAAAGCAGCAAAATACTTGGTGAATCCATTAGAATTTGTGTAAGCCATAGATCATTTGAAGCTGAGCGAAGAGATAGACTTTCCTGTGATAGAGGGATGATAAAATACAAAATTTGTTCCATAACATGTTAATGAAATTAATGAACTATAGTAAAACTGATAGTCGAATAATAGATGGAAAGCATGCAAAGAAATAACATTAGATATGAGCAAGATAGCATCCTTATAGGTCCTGCTAATATTAAATACTCATAAGAATAGTGAATTTTACCAAACATTCAATAAGAATTAATACATGTCCTTCTCAAACTGTTCCAAAAAAATTGAAGAGGAGGGAATCCTCCTAAACTCATTTTATAAGGCCAGCTATTCCCTGATACCAAAACTAGGCAATGATACTACAAAAAAATTATACAACAATATTCCTGATGAACACAGATACAGAAATCCTCAACAAAATGTTAGCAAACAAAATTGAGCAATAAATCAAAAGATCATATACCATGATCAAGTGGAATTTATTTTGGGAATGCAGGGTTGGTTCAATACCCACAAATCAATTAACATAATACACCACATAAACACAATGAAGGATAAAAATCATATCATCTTATCAATAGGTGCAGAAAAAGCATTTGTCCAAATCCTGCATCCATTTATGATAAAAATTCATAACAAAATGAGAGTAGAGGGGATATACCTCAACATCATAAAGGCCATAAATGACAAACCCACAGCTAATGTCATGCTCAATGGTATAACTCTGAAAGCTTTTTCTTTAAGATCATGAACAAGACAAGGATGTTCACTCTCACCACTATTACTCCACATAGTACTGGAAGTCCTAGCCACAGCCATCAGATATCCAAATTGAAAAGAAAGAAGTAAAATAGTCATTGTTTGCCAATAACATGAAATTATATTTAAAGAACCATAAAGATTCTATGAAAAAACTATTAGAACTTATAAATGAATCCAGTAAAGTTGCAGGATACAAAATTAATATTCAGAAATCAGTTTTATTTTTATATAGCAATAATAAACTGTCAAAAAGATAAGTTAGGAAAACAACTGCATTTACAATTGCATCAGAAAATACCTAAATCCCTGGCTGGTATAGCACAGTGGATTAAACATGGCCCTGCCAACCATGGGGTTGCCAGTTTGATTCCCAGTCAGGGCACATGCCTGGGTTATAAGCCAGGTCCCCAGTAGGGGGCGCCAAAGAGGCAACCACACACTGCTGTTTCTCTCCCTCTTTTTCTCCTTCCCTTCCCCTCTCTAAAATTAAATAAATAAAATCTTTTAAAAAAAGGAAATACCTAGGAATAAATTTATAATAAATGAAGACCTGTATTCAGAAATTTATGAGATATTGAAGAAACTGAAGAAGATACAAATAAATGAAAGGCTGTACCATGTTTGTGAATAGAAATAATTAACAACATTAAAGGGTTCATACTACCCAAAGCAAACTACAGATTCAGTGCAATCATAAAATAACACGACATTTTTTCACAGAACTAGAATAAATAATACTAACATTTACATGGGACCACAAAAGACCCAAGATAGCCACAATAATCTTGAGAAAGAAGAACAAAGTTGGAGGTATCATACTACCTGATATCAAACTATATTACTAGGTAGTAGTAATCAAAACAGCATGGTACTTGTATAAAAACAGACACATAGATCTATGGAACAGAACAGAGTCCAGGAATAAACCCTTGCCTATATGGTCAGTTAGTCTATGATGAAGGAGGCAAGGACATACAGTGGGGAAAGGACAGTATTTTCAATAAATGGCATTGGGAACATTGGACAGATACAGGCAAAAATGAAACTAGATCACTTTCATATACCATACACAGGAATAAACTCAAAATGTATTAAAGACATAAATGTAAAACCTGAAGCCACAAAACTCCTAGAAGAAAACATAGGCAGTAAACTCTGTGACATCACTCTTAGTAATTATATTTTTTGGATATGTCTCCTCAGTTAAGGAAAATAAAAGATATTATAAACAAATGGGACCACATCAAACTAAAGAGTTTCTGTGCAATCAAGAAAATCATTAACAAAGCAAACAGACGATTTCCTAAATAGAAGAAGATATTCATCAATGATATGGTATATCCAATAAGGGATTAGTATTAAAATACATAAAGAAGTTATTCCATTTAACACCAAAAACATTCCAGTTAAAAAATGGGCAGAGGATGTGAACAGACATTTCTCCAAAGAGGACATTAGGTGACTCACAGACATGTGAAAAGATGTTCAACATATTGATCATCTGAGAAATTCAAATTAAAACAATATCACCTTACACCTGTCAGAAGGGCCACCATCAATAAATCAACCAACAATAAGTGTTGGAGAAAATGAAACCCTTGTGCATTGTTGGTGGGATTGTAAATTGGTGCAGCTAGTATGCAAAACAGTATGGAGATTCCTCAAAAAATTAGAAATCAAACTAATACAGGACCCAGCAATCCCACTTCTGGGTACTTATTTAAAGAAATCCAAAACACTAATTTGAAAAGATATATGCACACCTGTATTCATCACAGTGTTATTTACAATAGCCGGGATATGGAAGCAGCCCAAGTGCCCACTGACAGATAATTGGTAAAGAAGAGGTGGTACATATGTGCAGTAGAAAATTACTCAGCCATAAAAAAGAATAAAATCTTACCATTTGTGACAACATGGATGGACATAGAGGGTAATATGCTAAGTGAAATAGGTGGGCACTAGACTTATGGGGGAGGGGCACTTCATAAGGTATGTAAATTTCAAATCATTATGTTGTACACCTGAAACTAATATGGTGTTGTATGTCAACTAACTTAGAATGTAAAAAAGTATAATAAAATACATATAAGAATATGATGAATAATTTTAAGCTTAGGACTTTGAAATTTTAATGAAAAACAAAATGTGAGTACTTTATTAACTACAAAAGTAGTTGCATCTGTATGTGAAAAAGTTTTTCACAATATCACCACCATCCTATAGTTTCACCAGGAAATTCCATCAAATAGTAGAAGGAATAAGATCAATCCTACACGAACTCTGTAAGAAAGTAAAATGTTCCAAGGCCAGTCACTGAGGAGCACCTGCATTTCAGGTGTGCCCAGGCAGGGCAGTGTGAGGTGACAGAGAAGTAGCTGTGACCAAGGGTGCACAGTGGAGCGTGGTGTCCCACAGAGGAAGGGGCCACCTCAGGAGGAAGATGCCGAGCAACATTTGTAAGTGCCAGAGATGAGGTGGTCGAGATTAAGACTGAACATTGCATTTTAGGGTCTAGTAATTACATCTGGGGAGAGGCATTGAACATGCCCTGTGGTCAAAAATAGACTTTATACCATGGTTTAGTACAATCATATATATTATATGCATACCATCAAGATAACCACGTCATTGAAAATGGGCAAGAGTCATATGATTTCACTCATATGTGGGAAATAAAACAAAAAACAATAAATGAGCAAAGAAAACAAACGCATAGATGCAGACAACAATTGGTGGTTACCAAAGAAGGGGGTGGGGAGAGGTGAAGAGGATGAAAGGTAAAATATACAGTGATGGTGGGAGACTTAATTTTGGGTGGTGAGCACACATGGCAATATACAGATGATGCATCATAGAATTTTAAACCTGAAACTTATATCATGTTATTAACCAATGTTAACCTCAGTGAATTTAAGAAATTGTCTCATGTAACAATTTTACATGCAAGGTGCTTTGATGCTTTTTGAGTGTGTTGTTTCATTTATGGTCATGATGATATTGGCAAAATACACTCATTTCATAGACCATGAAGCACACTCAGGGAGCTGAGGGGTGATTGGAAATGCAGAGCTCCAGGGGAGCAGGGAGGCCATCCTTTGAAGGGGCTTATAACGCAAGAAGACAGCAGAAGCAACAGCGATGAGAAAAGCGAGTTTCCTTCAGATACGCCTGTCCCAAGGGACTAAACGTTATTTGCAGTTGTCCACTTTAAAATAATTCCATGATTACTACACCTAGATACTAAGTCAAACAGAGCAAATGCATGAGCAAAAAAGATACACTTAACAATATCTTATCCTTAAAACAGCCCTATTTTAAAATAGCAAGAAAGAAATTAAAATCAGTAGGATTTTGACTAATTGCTTCCCATAGAAGTTTTTCAAGTGTTGCTTGAAAGAAATTATATGTAGATAGTGTCGTGATACAAAGAATAAAAAGGTCAGTTTCATAAGACAAAAATGAAGGACTAAGACTGCAAGCACTGTTTACTTCAACCCCGAGGGAGCGTCAGAACCACAGCTAGTTCGGATGTTTAAATTTACAGGTGTCCTGGTACAGCAAGTACTGGCGGGGAAGACTTACTTTTCTTATCTTGACTTTGATTTTCTCTCTCAGCTGGAGGCACTTCCTGCCTGCAAGGAAAAGAGGTAACATGAGACCCTCCAGTTTTCTGAAGCTGACATTGCACTTGAAAGGGATGTTTCATTGCTCCCGACCCAAAGTCATTGCTACACTGACAATTTAAAAGTTAAATGAAATTAAGAGCCTGCTTACCCTACCTTTTTTCCTGGAAAACCATGAAATATAGCTGATATCACTGTATTGTATAATTGAAATCAGCTAAGAGAGCAGAACTTAAATGCTCTCACCAAAACAAAAAACAAAAAAAGGTAACTTATTTGAGGTGATGGAGGTGTTGTAACTCAGTGTGGGAATTATTTCCCAGTGTGTACATGTATCAAATCACAATGTACACTTTAAATATCTTAAAAGTTATTTGTCAATTGTACTTCAGTAAAGCTGAAAAACAAAAACCTAGAAATACATTTTTCATGGAGAATAAAACCTCATATTGTGTGAAACTTAAGGAACCGCGGGGTGACAAGACCGTGCATGTGTCACTACATGGGCAGATCACGTGTGTGCCACACAGTGAAACTTGGAACAAGTCAAGGAGGCCATTGAAAGCCCCTTTTTTTTCTGCTCTTCTTCCTCACGGAATCTATATCTTCAAAGGTAAACGAGGAGGTCCTAGAAATTCTGAATACAAATTTACAGTGATAGGTATTAGTAAATCCGGGCTGGTGATGAAAGAGAGAATCTCTCCACGGGGACACGCTTCCCTGTCACACCACCACAGAGAGCGCTGGAACGGCGTGGAGTCGACGACACATCCCCTCTTGTGCCTTTCCCAGCCAGACTCCGACTCCCAGACCAGATGGGAACGTGGAGGCCTCAAAGGATTCACCTGAAATCACCCGCCCCCTCGCGGCGGGGGAGGGTATAACACACACAACACAGGAATGTGCCCAGGGCAGAGGGAAGAGAACAGTCGGGGAGGAAGCAGTCTGGGACGACACCAAAATCAAATCCTCGTCTGAGCTTTTCCCTCCTCCACACCGTGCCGACCTAACGCACTAAGGTTCGCGCACACCATTTTCTCTCCCAAGGGACCTGCTTCCTCTTCCAGGAGTAAGCACAGGGCTGCAACATGAACTGCATAACAAAACAACACAGAAAAGAGAACAGCAGACGCGAGACGTGAAAGGCAGCTCAATGGTGATTGCTAGTGTTGTGAGTAATAACACATGTCGAGTGAAAGTGGAGCTGCAGAACTCAGGACAGGATGGAAAGAAATGATAAAATCCTTAGAGAAATTAAAACAGCATTAGAAGCATCAAAAATTTAAATCAGTTCTTCTAAAACGAAGGCAGAAGCATGTAAACTACGCTGGAAATGAAAGTTAATGGTAGAAGGAGGAGGTAGACTGATTAGAGAAAGGATGATAATAATGAAAAAAACGGCCTAATATACACACAATACGAGTTTTTCCTGGAGATGAGATGCACATGAACTAAATGAAGTCTCCAATGATCATAATAATAAAGAAAACTCCCAAAATAAAGTCTTGTATCTGAAAATAGATTTTAGAGGGGAAAAAAGCATCACATGACATATGTAGTAGCTTCCAAACTTCAAGAATAGATAATGAATCCCAGAACATCCCGGGGGAAAATGTACGTGTAAAACCAAACCATCAGTGAGGCTTCCTTACGGTGGCCCAGTCTGCACCTTTGGAGCTGTACCCATCATGTCAAGAGGGAAAAGGAACTCCCGGAGGAAAGAAAGAGGGTTGTCAAATATCTTAGTACTCCGTAGATATGAAACCTCCTAGGTCTTTAGGGGAAAAAAAGATGAACGTAGAACCACATTTGAACTTTCTAAAATGCAGATTCACGCTGCAGAGAGGTTGGGGAATGATGGATGCAGTTGGCTCAGGAGTTGTCTGTGCCTCCAAGCGGCTGCCGGTGAAAGCAAAGCCTGACAGCTCATTGTCCCCTCTCACTGCAGTGCAGGAGGACAGTGCTGGGCCCACGTGGAACTGTGACTTCCTGACATGACAGCGAAAACCTCCCTGGACAGTCTTCCTTTTTTAATCAGCCTATGTTGTGGACTACATGGTGTCCCATCCCTGAAATCATATGTTGAAGTCCTAACCCCCAGGACTTCAAAATGAGACCGTATTTGGAGACAGGGTCTTTACAAAAGTGATTAAGTGAAGACAAGGTCATCGGGATGGACCCTAACCAAGTTCCAGAGTGTCCTTGTGAACAGAGGGAATTTGGATAGGTGCGCATGGAGGGAAGACACAGGGAGAAGGCAGGCATCTCAGAGCCAAGGAGGGAGGCCGCAGAAGAATCCCACAGTGCAGACACTTGGGCCTTGGACTTCGGGCCTCCAGGGCTGTGAGAACATAAATTTCTGTTGTTTAAGTCGTCCTGATCTGTGGTACTGTGTTATGGCAGCCGGAGCAAAGTAACACAGCCCAAGAGTGGAGACTGGACCAGGCAATACTGAGTATTAATCCCGGTAGGCATCCTAGCCCTCCATGTGTTCCTTGGGAGTCTGCAGTCCCTTCCCCACTTTCCTGCCCTTCCATGTACAGACCTCCTCACAGGCCAGAAGATGCAGATGGAACAAACCTCCCTCTCTCACTTCAGAACTAGACCCAGACAAGCTGAAAGCCCCACACATCTGCAATGGTCATCAGTTGTTACACCAACATACTTGGAATCATATAAAGCAGAGAAAAAGAAAACTGAGTATTAACTCAAACAAAATAGTAATAGATTAATTTCTCTTAGCCAATAACAAAAAGAAAGAAAAATAAGAGTGGATATTACCTGAAATACATAATTATTTTCTTAAAGATTTTATTTGTTTATTTTTAGAGAGAAGGGAAGAGAGGGAGAGAGGGAGAGAAACATCAATGTGTGATTGCCTTTCATGCACCCCCTACTGGGGACCTGGCCCACAACCCAAGCATGAGCCCTGACTGGGAATGGAACCAGCGACTCTTTGGTTTGCAGGCCAGCACTCAATCCACTGAGCCACACCAGCCAGGGCCATAATTATTTTTTTAATACATAAATTTCAAAATTATGAACCTTAAACAGAAAAGTTATATAGTAATTGTCAAAACCTATGGGGCATAATAAACATAATACTAGCTCATATTTATTGAGGGCCCATTCCAGCCAGGCATTATGCCAATGAATATACATTTATTTATTTTTTAAATCCTCACCCAAGGATATGTTTATTGATTTAAGAGAGAGAGAATGGAGAGGCAGAGGGGGAGAGAGAGGGGGAGCAAGAGAGAAAACCATTGATTAGTTGCCTCTCATTCAAGCCCCACCTGGGGATGGAACCCAGAACCCAGCTACGTGCCCTGACCAGGATCAAACCCACAACCTTCTGGTGTACGGGATGATGCTCTTACCAAGCCACCTGGCCAGAGCTAGACACTGATTTTTTTAAAGTGTTATTCTCAACCACTATCTTAAGTTGTAGGATTTTTATTTTGTAATATGATTTTTTGGATAATAAGCATCTGTCTACTCACTGGCACCATCACAAAAGCTGACTGTGTTGTCTGGAGCCGGTCAGAGGCACTCTCCAAAGGGTAAGTAACGCAGTGTGCAGCATCAGTACTAACATGCTGAATTCTACACCATCTCTACCACATTTGGTCTTCTTTTAACAATTGTTCATGCTATTCCAGTCATCCCAATTTTTCCCTCTTAGTCCCCCTCCATCTCCTTCGGTGATCCCCCTTCCTTTGTTCTGTCCATGGGTCGTGCGTATCAGTTCTTTGGCGACTCCATTTTCTATAATGTTCTTAACATCCCCCCATCTACTCTATCCCTACGATTTGTACTTCTTAATCCCTTCACCTTTTACCCCGTTATCCCAGACCCCTCTCCCCACTGGCCACCATCCCAATGTTCTCCATATCTGTGATTCTGTTTCTGTTCTACTTGTTTGCTTAGTTTGTTTGTTTAGATTCAGTTGTTGATAGTTACATATTTATTGCCATTTTAGTGTTCATAGTTTTGATCTTCTTTTTCTTCAATAAGTCTCTTTAACATTTCATATGATAAAGGCTTGGTGATGATGAACTCCTTTAGCTTTACCTTGTCTGGGAAGCACTTTATCTGCCCTTCCATTCTAAATGATAGCTTTGCTGGATAGAGCAATCTTGAATGTAGGTCCTTGCTTTTCATCACTTTGAATACTTCTTGCTAATCCCTTCTAGCCTGCAAAGTTTCTTTTCAGAAATCAGCTGACAGTCTAATTACCAACTCCTTTGTTGGTAATTATCTGCTTTTCTCTTGCTGCTTTTAAGATTCTCTCTTTATCTTTAATTTTTTGCATTTTAATTATGATGTGTCTTGGTGTGGTCTTCTTTGTGTCCATCTTGTTTGGGACCCTCTGTGCTTCCAGTAAGTGTATGTCTATTTCCTTTGCCAACTTAGGGAAGTTTTCTTTCATTATTTTTCTAATAGGTTTCCAATTTTTTGTTTTTTCTCTTCTCCTTTGGGTACCCCTCTGATAAGAATGTTGGAATATTTGAAGCTGCCCCAGATGCTTCTTACACTATCCTCAATTTTTTGGATTCTTTTTTTCTTCTTGCTGTACTAGGTGTCTTTTTCTTCCTTTTATTCTAAATCATTGGTTCGGTTCTTGGCTTCATCCACTCCACTGTCGATTTCCTGTAAATTGTTTGTTATTTCAGTGTCTCCTTCATTTCTTCCTGGGTCTTTTTTATGCTCTTGTAGTATCCACTGAGTTTCTTGAGCATCCTTACAACCAGTGTTTTGAACTCTATATCTAATAGATTGCTTGTCTCCATTTTGGTTAGTTCTTTTTCTAGAGTTTTGATCTGTTCTTTCATTTGGGCCATGTTTCTTTGTCTCCTCAGTTTGGCAGCCTCCCTGTGTGTGTTTCTGTGTATGAGGTAGAGCTTCTTTGACTCCGTGTCTTGGTAGCATGGCCTAATGTAGTAGATGTCCTGTAGGGTCCAGTGGCACAGCCTCTACTATCACCCAAGTTGGGTACTGGGGGTGCTCCCTCCATGAGGGCTGACTACTCCCTCCTCTTGTAGATGAGTCTCAGTTGCTCCCATCAGGTCAATAGGAGGGATTTACCCAGTCCAGACAGCTGGTAGGACTGGCTATGACCCTTGACCAGTAACTATCTCCCTCCATGGCTTGTGGAGGTGGTTGGGGGTTGGGTGGTGCTCCAATGTGGTCTACAGATTTCACTGGGTGCCTAGGCTCTGGGGTTTCCCGGATAGTGCAGGCCAAGGTTAGCCACCACCTGTGTTCTGTCTGGGGCCCCTTCGCTAAGCTATAAAGTGATCTGCAGATGTCTGCTGCTAGTGCCGGGCCTGGGGCCAGTCAGCAGGAGGCAGAGGGGCTAGGCTCAGCTGTTGCTTGTTTGAGTGGATATAGGAAGGTCTGAAGCCCATGCCTAGCCCAGCCCCTCATATGGAAAAACCGCTGTTACCAGCACGGGAGGGTTGCGGGAGTGGGCCTGTAAGTTGGACGGGGTGGACCCTTAGCTTATCGTCAGGGTGGGGCTTACTGTGTGAGCCAGGTTGATGGAGATTCAGATATGTTGCCACCACACTGTGGCTCTATGAGGAGGAGGGCTCATGAAGGGTACAATGGCCACTTGTCTGCAGTCTGTCTGGAAGGAAGCTGTCCCCCAGCTCTCGCCCTGATGTTAGAAACTTCAGTTCCTCCCCATTATGCCACTGGTGCCCTTCAAGCTGCTTCCCCAGTGCTGGATCCCTGAGGGAGTGAGTCTGAATAAATGCGTGTGTGGTGTGAGGCCCTTTAAGAGGAGAGGAGAATAAGAATCCTGCAGTTTCTTCTGCTGACCCACCCCCCAATGGTTTTTACAGCCAGAAGTTATGGGGACTTCTCTTCCTGGCACTGGAACCCTGGGTGGGTGGTCTGGTTTGGGGATGGGATCCCTCACTTCTGAGATATCCGTCCATTTTATGTCCACCACATGTGGCTTTGGGACCAGCTAGATCCACGTCTCCATGTCTCCACCCCTCCATCCCTCCTACCCATCTGTATGAATGTGGTTTCTTTAACTCCTTAGTTGATGGACTTCCACATGGCTTGAGTTTCTGACGGTTCTGAGGGATGGCTGTTCTATATTTTAGTTACAGTTTTGCCATGGCTGTGCGAGGAAGGGAGCTGAGTCAGCTGTGCCGCCATCTTATGGGTAAGTCCCACTTTTGATCTTCTGAACAATTTCATTGAGCAGGATAACACTAAAGATTTCATGTTTATTTTGTCTTCAGGAATGGAAAGGCCTAATTATTCAAAGAGTTTTTATTATAAAACTAAACTCTGAAGGTGTCTACAGAGTTGGCTTTTTCCTTCTCTCTTTAAATCAGTAGTCGAACAAGAATTAGAAAAGACAAAACTCTGTTCAGTGCTTCTGCTGAAGTTGAAAGGACGGAAACATGAACAAGGCTTTATTTGGCAAAACACAAAACAATGCCTCCTGTTACCCGTGAATGAAGTTTCCTGGTTACTTCACTCCGATGCCAGGTAGTGGTCTTTCTGCTCTGTGAGCTGGTGGTTTCCTGCCTGAAGCCACTGTTGTAAATGTGTCACAGTCTGACTTAGGCTTGCAGACATTGTCTCCATCTCAGAAAACTCCATGTCTGGGGAAACACCACTAATCTCAGCAACAGTGGTGTCTCCAGCAGCTTTTACTCTTTTTGACTGGATGAGATCCAGTGACTGTTGAGCCTCATACATCACCAGCTACCTTCTGTCTTTCACTTGGTTCCATTCTAAGTTTCGTGGATATTTCATTTAACTGTGTTCTTAACTCTCTGACTTCTGTGGCAGGTCAGTCATTCTGTTTCTGCCTTCTCTAGTTCCATTTCCAGATTCTCTCCCTCTCTTCTCAGATTTTCAACATCTTTAAAAATCTTTTTATTGTATTTATGTCCATTACCATTTAACCCCCATATACACACTCCCTGGACAATCACCACCCTGTTGTCCGTGTTCATTTTTCTTTTTGCTCAATCCCCCTACCCCTTACCTTCCCTCCCCTCTGTCAGCCTGCTCTCTATCTATGAGTCTGTCCCTGTTTCACCTCTTAGATCAGTTTGTTCATTAGATCCCACATATAACTGAAATCATATTTCACTTATATGGCATTTTTCTTCTCTGCCTGGCTGGTTTCACTCAGCATAATAATCTCCAGGTCCATCCATGCTGCCACAAAGGGTAAATTTTTCTCCTTTTTTACAGCCAAGTAGTATTCCATTGTATAAATGTCCCATAGTTGTTTCATCCACTCATCTACTGGTGGAAGCTTGCATTTTCCCTTCTTAATCACTTTAGATCTTGTTCTGAAAATGTGAATGACAACTGCACCTGCTTACTAGTCTTTCGTGATCCATCGACCTTAATTTTCCATTTATTTTCTTCTTGTTCTGCACTTCTCTGTAACTTCTGTAAAGTTCTTTCTGTTTCTGCAAGGGTGGTTTCATGTTTCTCACAGTGCAGCTGTAACAATTTATGCATTTCATCAGCTTCTCTAAACTTGTGCTCTGGAACCATAATGTCCTCTGTTCCAGAAGTTCAGTCACACATTCTTATGCCTTCTTTTCAAATCCACACAACCATTCACTATAATTCAAAGTAGAAGAGAACCTCTTTAGCTCCCAACTCCACGGCATCCACATGTTGTCATTTCTTGGAAGTTCTGTTCACTCCATCCTGCAGCATTTTCTCTGTGGACACCGATGCTTCCATCGCTTCCCAGTTCTCCCCAAGGTCAGTGGTTTTCTTCCTCAGGTGTTCCACAGTGTCCTTAGAAGAACCTAACTCATTCTAGAGACCAGCTATTTCTTCCTCTCTTTTTGAAATTCCTTTGAAGAGTTCTTCGTGGGAAGAAAAAGAAGATGCCTGGTGGTCTTTCTGTCTCTTACGCTCCTAATTCGGGGTTGAAACTATTTGTTTCCATCTTGCACCTCCTGTAGCAGCTTCGTTTTGTTCAAAGATCACCCCCTCACTTTAAACATCCCTTCCACTCTCTTCGCTTATATGCCTTTTCTTTCAACAGGATCTCAAGTTCTTCAGATTCTGATGCAGAACAGGCCCTTTTCAAGGATAATCTTGTGCTACCTCCTGAATAGGAGCCCTGCAGGATTCATTTTATGCTTGAAGGTCCTGTAACCATTTCCCTCAAATGACTAGATCTTTTCCTTCTCTTCCAAAACAGCCTTCATGGTATTCCTCTGTTCCTTCTTTCTTCATGATAGGTTCTGAAGCTCCTGACTTTAAGAGCTTTCATTGCCTGTTTCAGATAAGAAGAGTTTTCTCCTTATTAGCAACTTGGAGAAGTCCAGCTTCCAGAAGCTCCTCAACAGAATTGATCTTTCCATTTTTCGTGCATCACTTTCTTAAGTTCCTCAACTAGGGATGCAATCCTTTTGCTTGGCCTTTAAATTCTGAACTTCTTTAGTCCAAGATGAGTTTTCTGTTCCTACTGCATTCAGTTCCTCTTTATCAGTGACCATCTGTGTGAGTCCACTTGCAGGTAACCCTTCTATAGTCGTCAACTCCTCATCTGTTTCTTGAATGTATTTTTCCACTTGTTCCACAACACCTTTATTGGGCTGTTCAGAAACAAGAGTGTATTACTTCTGAAGTTCTCATTGTAATGCTTTGTTTTTGTCATTTAGAATCTTAATTCTTTTGTTGGAAATTGCACTTCGTATGTGCTCTTTGCTCTAAAATATCCTGAACTTGCCGTTGCTCCAATTCCATTCAGTGAATTAGTCTTTGCTCCGATTGTTGTTTTGAACCAAGGTATCTGTAAGCTGACAAGGCAGACTCTGTCTTCCACTTTCTCTGGGCACAAATTTACTCTGTAAACCTTGCATGCTGCTCATGCTCCACTGTTCTCTTCCCGATACAACTCTGGACTTCTCCCCACCTCTCTGAGCTGCTTGTAGCTGCCCCTTCAGCTGAGTAGCTGCTTGCTCCACATTCTTCCTCTGGATTTCCTCTGGCTGCAGCTGCCCTGCTCCTCCGTCAGCTCATCCATTCAACCTGGCACAGTTTGTGTGGTCCAGAAGACTACTGGCACTCTAGTTCATTTGCAGCATCACTGACAGCATGTCTCAGTGTGCCATTTCCTGCTGCAAGTGGGCTGTGTCTATCAGCTCCCAGTCTTGCTGGAACTTCACCTCTATCTGTCAAGTCTCGATAACTGACATGCATTTTTGTTATGAAACATATTATGTTCCTTTACTAATGTCCAATCTGATCTCTCATCCTTGCTGTGAGCACAGTGCTTCTTTTTTCCTTCCATCGTCATTTCCTAGGTTCACTGGTCACATCGATCCTTCGTAGCAGGGGTGTCTTCCTTTGTAGCAGCAAGTGACTGGTCTTGTTCTTGAACCTGATGTGTGAGTGCAGTCAGTTCTCCTTTACGCAACCTCTCTAAAGCTTCCTGTATCACACCAGACCTCCCAGTTAGCAGGTCTACAACGCAGAGGGCTGAATCTTCAGAGAATGGCATAGTCTTCAGGGACAGAAGAAAATCTTTAAATATCACATCAGCCTTTTCTTCATCAGTTTCAGTCTTCAGGATTTTTAGCCCCATTATCTGGGCTCTTTTTACTTGGTCAGGGTTCGTAAGGTCCACAGCCTCTCTTGTCCATTGCCAGACTTGAGTCTGCATTCCCCTTCAAAGGAATACTAGAAGTTGATTGAATAAGGGGTTCATCTACCAAGACATTTTTTGTCTGCTGCTTCTTTGGTGAGAATTTCTTCTTTCCTGATCCACTTTCTTGTTGAGTCTCTTGGTGGAGGGGTAATGATTTTTGCTTTTCTGAAGGTGCCATAAGTTTCCACCCTTTTATCCTGATGATTGCTTCCATTTTTAGACTTCTGCCCCAGTTTCTTCTTTGAGGCAGCTGCTTTGGAGGAGGTGGGGGTGGGTTGTTCAGTAACTGGGACCAGGTTCTACTTTTTTACCTGAATCATTCTTTTGGTGACCTGCTCTTCTAGTACAGGCTTGTGTTTCCTTTCCTTCTTTTTTCTTCTTCTAACATTCTTTGAAATTTCAGCCATGCTCAGTGGAACAGGTGTAACTTTCTTACCTTCTACAGCCAACGCATCAGATTATTTAAAGTCCTGGGGTACACTCTAAGAATCAGGTTCATGGAGGTTTCCATACTGGATTTCGTTTACTTTTTATTTGTTTTGGTAGTAAGAGCTTTTGTTCTCTTTTCAGTTTTGCAAGAACTTTAGCATATAGAAGGGGAGACCCAAAGAACCCTGAATTATCTTCTTGTAGTAGAGGCTTCCCCCACTAGGTGAGTGTTCCAGGAACGCATCTGTATCAGTGTACCAGCTGGTGTTGTTGTGAGAGGCTGTGTTCGACGTCAGTGATTTTTTTTTAAGACTCTTTTAACATGTTTGTCCATTTTATGATGGGTAATTTACGAGTGCACCTGCCCACATCTCACTGAGTGTTCAGCAGTTTTTAACCCAAAACAGCATGACCCCCATGCTCCTCTCTCCCTATTCACCTGATCTCATCCCAAGCATCTTTTTTTTCCATTTCCCTGGATGAAAAATGTCCTCAAAGATTAACGTTTTGCTGACGTGAAAGAGTTGGAATAAAAAACAGCGGAAGCACTAAAAGGAATCAAAATTGGTGAGTCCAAAACTATTTTGAGAAGTGGTAAAAACATCTTGATAGGTCTATTGCATCAAATGGAGAGCACTTTGAAGGTGACTGAAGTTTAAACATGGAAGAATAAATACAAAATATTTTATAAATAAATTCCAGGGTTTTTGGGGTCCCCCCCTCATACATTTTTCCCTCCTGAAAAGCCAGAAGAGGGACAGCACTGTAATATCCACTGAAGGAATAAGGACAAGAAAATATGTGGACTCATAAGACTCCACTATGGCTTTCTTTTTGTTACCATGACCCTGTGAAACCCTGTGCAGTACAGGTAGGACCCTGGGCAGAAGCAGAGCTCCAGAACCATCCCCCCCTCACTGTCCCCTGTTCCAAGGTCTTTGCTCAGGTGCCATATGCCACCACCACCCCACCCTGCCACGGTGGCAGGAAGAGGTGGCTTCTGGATAAGGCCTAAGGTTGTAGAATATTTAAATTTTGAGACTATTATCCATATGAAGAACCCAAATGTAAAGGATATAAGCAACTTGTTTCAAAATTTATACATAACATATGACAAAGAACTGTGATAAAATCCACAAAGCATAAATAACACAGATATTGATAATATGGCAGTGAAATTAGAAGTCCATATTTAAAACATGAAACAAAACTCAAAGTTAAAAACATCTCAGATCCAAGAAGATATAAAAAGCAAAGTAACAAAACATTGGATAGTAATAGCATTTCATCTGACAAAATGTTGGATGCAGATCAAGGAAAGGTTGTGTTTTTATATGGCCCAATTACTAAAAGGAAGAAAAATTAAAAACATAAAGATTGGGGACTTACGGCCAAGATGGAGGCATAGGTAGACACAGTGTGCCTCCTCACACAACCAAGATAGGGACAACAACAATTTAGAAACAGAATAACAACCAGAACTGAACTGACAGAAAATTGAGCTGTATGGAAGCTGGACAACCAAGGAGTTAAAATAGACATGTTCATCCAGACCAGGAGGAGGGGTGGAGTCAGGCAGCTGGGCACGAGTCGAGGTGCAAAGAGCAGAGAGCATTGGGACCAGGCGTGTAAGGCATCCGGGGTGTGCAAGACTGCAGCAGGTGGACCCTGAGTGCGCAAGTGGCAGCTGTAAGACCCCGACTGAGGGGTGGCAACCAGTAGACCCAGTGAGTCAGTGATTGTAAAGCAAGGCACTGCACTGCAACCCAGGATCACAGCGCTGGGAAAGAGAGCCTTGAGGCACTGACTGAAAACACCTGTGGGAGTTGAGGTGCAGGGAGAGACTCCCAGCCTCACAGGAGAGGTCCTTGGAGAGTCCTGTGAGGTGCACAAGCCCAACCACATGGGAATTGGCACCAGAGGGGACCAGTTTGCTCGGGGGAGGC
Source organism: Tonatia bakeri (assembly GCA_004024845.1). Classification (NCBI taxonomy): domain Eukaryota; kingdom Metazoa; phylum Chordata; class Mammalia; order Chiroptera; family Phyllostomidae; genus Tonatia; species Tonatia bakeri. The sequence continues at coordinate 3,311 of PVIA01009437.1, read as the reverse complement.
AGTGGAAGGGACTGAGGTCCAACGGAGAGCAGAGCAAGTGCCATTGTTCCCTCTCGGACCCTGCCCCCACATACAACGTCACAACCCAGCAACTGGGTTGCCCTGTGCTGGTGATCACCTAAGGTTCTGCCCCTCACTATGTAATAGGTGCAACCAGACCAAAGGGAAAAAAAAAAGATGGCTGAAACAGAATGAAAGCCTCCAGACCAGTACTTTTAAGCGACTGAGAGGTAGCCAGTCTATCAGATGCACAGTTCAAAGCACTGGTGATCAGGATGCTCACAGAATTAGTTGACTTTGGTCATAAATTATATGAATAAATGAAGGCTACAATAAGTGAAATGAAGAAAAATGCACAGGACACCAATAGTAATGGAAAGAAAACTGGGTCTCAAATCAATGGAGTGGACCAAAAGGAAGAAAAAAACATACAATCAGAAATGAATGAAGAAATAAGAATTCAAAAAAAATGAGGAGAGGCTTAGGAACCTCCAGAACATCTTTAAACAATCCAACATCCGAATTATAGGGGTACCAGAAGGAGAAGAGGAAGAGCAACAAGTGGAAAAGTTATTTGAACAAATAATAAAGGAGAACTTCCCCAATTTGGCAAAGGAAATAGACTTCCAGGGAGCCCAGGAAGCTCAGAGAGTCTCAAAGAAGCTGGACCCAAGGAGGAACACGCCAAGGCACATCATAATTACATTAGCCAAGGTAAAAATGAAGGAGAGAATCCTAGAAGCAGCAAGAGATAAGGGGACAGTAACCTACAAAGGAGTTCCCATCAGACTGTCAGCTGATTTCTCAAAAGAGACCCTACAGGCAAGAAGGGGCTGGAAAGAAGTATTCCAAGTCATGAAAGGCAAGGACCTACATCCCAGATTGCTCTATCCAGCAAAGCTTTCATTTAGAATGGAAGGGCAGATAAAGTGCTTCTCAGATAAGGTCAAGTTAAAGGAGTTCATCATCACCAAGCCCTTATTCTATGAAATGTTAAAGGGACTTATCTAAGAAGATAAAAAAAAAACATGTATAGTAAAATGACAGCAAACTCACAATTCTTAACAACCACACCTAAAACAAAACCAAAACAAACTAAGCAAACAACTAGAACAGGAACAGAACCACAGAAATGGAGATCACATGGAGGGTTATCAACAGGGGAGTGGGAGGAGGAGAGAGGGGGAAAAGGTACAGAGAATAAGTAGCATAGATGGTAGGTAGAAAATAGGGGGAGGGCAAGAATTGTATGGGAAATGTAGAAGCTAAAGAACTTATGACACATGGACATGAACTAAAGGGGGGAATGTGGGTGGGAGGGGGTATGCAGGGTGGAGGGGCATGAAGGGAGAAAATGGGACAACTGTAATAGCATAATCAATAAAATATATTTTAAAAAAACATATGCACATGATAATTATCCCAGTAATGCAAGGCTGACTTAACATCTGAAAATGAATTAACATAATACACCATATCAGTAGAAAAAAATAAAAGCCACATAATTATTTTAACAGGGAAAAAAGCATTTGACAAAATTTAACACAGTCAACCAATTAGGAATCAAAGGGACTTCCTAATCAAAATTCTTCAACCTGATAAAAGGCATCTACGAAAAATCCACAGCTAACATCATTATTTCATAAAGTATGAAGTATGAAAGACTGGATGCCCCTAAGATCAGGAAAAAAACAAAAATGTGTGCTCTCACCACCTCTATTTAATATTGTACTGGAGGTTCTAGCCAAAGCAATTAGGCATGAAAATGACGTAAGAGACCCTCAGAATGAAAAAAAGAAAAGTAAAACTATTCACAAAACACAGAATTTGTATATAGAAAACCCAAGGAAATAGAAGGTCTCTAAGGAATTCACTAAAAACCTATTAAAACTAATAAATCCAGCAAGGTTGCAGGATTTAAGATTAAAATGTAAAATCAACTGTATTTCTATACATTTGCAATAAACAGTCTGAAAATCTAATTAAGAAAGTAATTCCATTTACAATAATTATCAAACAGAAGAAAATACTGAGGGACAAACTTAACAAAAATGTGCAAAACATACTCTGAGAACTAAAAAAAAATTTTTTTTGAACAAAATTAAACCTCTCCCCTTGGCCACCCAATAAGCAAATGCTCAAAAAGCTCATTTAGGACCCCGGCTGGTGTGGATCAGTGGATTGAGCGCTGCCTGTGAACCACAAGATCACCGGTTCGATTCTCATCATGGTACATGCCTGGGTTGAAGCCGGGTCCCCAGTGGGGAATGTGTGAGAGGCAACCACACGGTGATGTTTCTCTCCCTGTCTTTCTCCCTTCCCCTCTGTCTAAAAATAGATACATAAAGCTTTTTTAAAAAGTTCATTTAGGTTTTTTTCTGTAAACTAAAAGGCACATTTTTAATTTTCACCCATAACGGTATAGATTGGGATATTTTATGTCAGCTACCTCTCGCATGGCAGAAGCTGGTTGTTAGTAACATCTCCATCTGACTGCTGTCAACTTCGGCTGGTCCGCCCAACTGTGCGGATGGTCCGGCACCAAACTCCTCACAAAACCACTTGGACCCATCTTATCAGTCACAGCGCCTTCTCCATACAGCGCACATTTTTTTGAGTTTCGGTTGCTTTTTACCTTTAGTGAAATAATAAAGCATAATATGCCAAAACGTTGCATATTTTCTTCCATCTTCAACATTAAAATGGCTACACAAAAATTCACCAAATTTGATGAGTTTTTTTTAATGCACGCTGATATGACAGCTGTCACAATACAACCTAACAAAATTGTTTCAAATGAACTTCAACAACTAAGTGCTACTAGAGCCATCACACAGAGGGAAAAAAACAAAACCTTTTTGGCCAACCCAGTACCTCAGGTCGGCAGTAGGGATGTGCCAGCAAACTGCTGCCCCACAAGGACTCAAGCCCTGTTACCAACAAACTCATCTCTGATGTTCCTATCAGATCTGCAACAGGCTGTTCTTTGCAATGTCAATAAACAAAACCAAGCTGTGAAGGCTAAGAAATCGACCCCCACACAAAATTTAAAAAACAGATGATAAACCCACACCCATGGAAGAAACAAAGAGAAGAGCCGAGCCGCTTCTGGGGCAGGTGAATTTGACTGTTGGGAACACAGGCTGATGCCATACCTGCAATTGCTGCAGCTCACTGACACTGTCCTATTGCGACTGACATGAATTTTGAGTTCACATCAACATTCCCGGTAACTTTTTAAAAAATTTCCAATGCCTCACCGCGCCCCAGAGACTTCGCTGCAATCGCTCTGGGTCAAGCACCGCCCCCCC